>JAGFPH010011880.1:0-32618 GCA_018207615.1 Philaenus spumarius | reverse complement strand
ATTATCTTTTCTTTTAATTCGTCAAGTGGGTGGGATTTTTGTGGTAGACTTTTGCGTTTAGAAATCCTCACAGGAAATAGTCACACGGTGACAAATGGGAAGAGCGGGGCGGCCATAAATCCTTGGTCCTTCCTTGTGTAAAATCGAATCTTGGTATGGCAAGTTGCCCCATCTTGCTGGAAATAGGCCCAACATTTTTCGTATGGAGTTAACTGAGTGGAAAATTCATTATAAACTTGCAAGTAAACGGTAAAGTTTCACTAAAGAATATTGGACCGATTATTCTGTTACCAAAAAGAGCACACCGTGCACCAATTTTTAAATCGTATAATGTTTTTTGCCGGAACTTGTGTGGGTCTCTGCGGCCCAATGTCGTTTGTTTTGAGAATTAACATAACCCGATAGATGAAACCAAGGTTCATCCTATGAAAAAAAATAGAAATGGATGAGAACATTTTCCCCAGCGACATTCTTTTCCCAATTACAGTAATTTTTACGCTGACACTAATCGACTTCTTTTATTTCGTGGACATACCCACGCGGTAAGGTTTCATTCCTAAGCTGTACCGGACACGTTGACATGACCTGTGAGAAATTCCACATTGCTGTGTTAACTGTCTTATTGACTTGTTGGGGCTTCTTTGAATTCGTTATGTCGTTATAATAAGAGTCGGTTCCTTATTTCTCTTTCTAAACTGGTTTAAATGGTTCGGGCCGGTTTTATGTCAGCCACAAACTTGTTTAATTTTTTCGGGTTGATTTTATGTGCGCAACTCTGTATATCTTTGATTCATGATTGAAAATAATATAAAATTTGCTTATCGTTTGGACCTGTACGTTAACTGTGTTTGGATTACTAAATTTTCAATGTATATTTTTTGTGTAGGCCAATCGCTGATTGGTTAAGTAGGTCAGTACAGCTTGATTGTTGGCTCTATTTTTATAACGGTAATTAGGATTCCACAGTGTAAGTCAACGTTTATAGATTTGTCTTTTCTGTGCGTCATAATTCGGCAGCTTCTTGATTTTACTGCACCCTTTGTGATGAAAATTTAGAGGGAAGTGCTTTTGGTAATCTAAAATTGAAAACTGAAACATTTCTTTGCAACTTTCTGCTATTTTACAAACCTTTCTCGAACTTTGAAGATAAACTGTTTTAAAGTACTGTACGCTGATTTTAATAAAATTCCTGTAAAATATATTTTTCTACGAAATATTTTATGGGCCAGGTCAGTCTGTTTTTGAGAACCAGCACAAACCCAATATGTTCATGTCGATATCGTCCAAAGCTATGAGCCCTAGCCTAGTTCTAAATTAATGATTAAAAATACTTGCTCAATTTTTAACCGAATACTAAAGCATTGAAATTACATTTTAACGTAAGTTTTAGCAATATGTTAAAATCTGGGTTGGGAATTCTGTAATAAAATTTCTTGTGATATTATTTTGTTTGGTTATTTGAACCTAAAATAATAAGCAATTGGCAATAACTGCTCTCAAATAAATGTAATGTATATAATAAAACAAATTTATACCAGTTGTATTTGTGTTTTATTTTTAACAATTTAATTTTCTCCTAATAAAATAATTCTTGTGGTTATTTATTTGCCAGTAAACTGAGATCGGTTGTGTCACAAATTTCTAGTTGGATAAAATATATGACGTTTTTACTTTATCAATAGTTTGTAGAATGTGGTGAGATGAGTTGTTTCGAAATTTTACAAGGAAATTTCAAGATTAGATGAGGGTATCGGATCGCCTAGCATTTTATTTATTCTTTTCATCACTTTTTTCTATTATTCCAATGGAACATGTGACATGTCATTAATTACACATGTTATATAAATAAAAGTACCAAACAATAAAATATACATATACACAAAATCACACTAAATTTACATAAAAATTTGATTAAAAAACAAACAAAAAAACACAGTAATGCAGTTTATCAACTCCTATAAAAGCGAGTGTAAGAGCGTACGTGTGTGGAGTAACATTTAATATAACAGCTGATTTCACCCATCATCTGTAAACCCAGTGTATGTTATAGTTTGAGGTTATGTTTACAACTTCAATCATTACAATGTCTTGTGAAGTTAATTTTTTTTTAATGAGTTATAGAACTAATGAGTGCTATAATGTATGTTATAATATTTGCTTTGCGGTCATAAACTATATATAAATACAACCTTTTATCATGAATATATTTGTTTATACAAATTTAAAGAAGAAATATGCCTACCTATTCGTTTAACAGCTGATTTCGCCCATCATCTGTAATACTTAAACAAACGGAGTGTAAATTATAGTTTGGGGTTATGTTTAGGTAGGCCTAGATAAGTAGGCTTTAATGATGTTTGTAAATAGTTTGTTTTTTAAATTGTGTATTTCTGATGTGTATCTAATTAATCAGCCTGTGATAGTAGGTATATAATTATTGAATATATTAATATTTTTTAAACAAATAAGCCCTTCCCGACACCTGCAGACTGGGCTCAGGTACCTCTGGAAAGCTATTGTTCCACAGAATAGAACGCATTTTCTAGGAGGTAGCACCTGAGTGAACTCTTGAAACTATGGAGAGAACCTATGTTTTCATATTTTCTGGAAGTGTATTGAACAGCTTTATACCAGAGTAATAAATTCCGCGTTAAAAAAATTTAAGTCTACGAACAGGATATTTAAAAAGTTTTTAAAATTTTAAAGCATGCGTGATGTGGCCCTTCGCCCAGGATACCTCATCGGTGTCCCTAAGATGATGTTTCCCTTGGGTCCTCATGGAAACGTGTAATACTTTATTTATTAAAAATATGAAAAAAAATGTATTCCTAATGTATTTAGTGGGTACAAAGTCTAGGGAATAAATGAACGGTATCTTTATAAAACCTGAGATATCTCTTACCGTAAACACGTCCAACACTGGAATCAACACTTCTTTTCTTTTTACTTCTTTCAGTTACAAGTCCAAGTGTCCGTTTAACTTCCTCAAGGTAGTTTTCAATCTGCTCTTCCACCAACACTGATACGTCTTGCTGGTACTTGTAGTCTGCAATAAGTACAATCTGATGATAGTTCTGCCATGATACTAGTGGGTTAATAAAGTTATGTTACAGGACTTTCGAGTAAACATTAACACTTATGTTCTTCCTTCCCTCACTGTTTAGCGGATTCTCATAGGAAAGATAAGCTATTGCAGTGACCTAAGGTCGGGAATGGTCAATGCACCGATCATGGACGTTTTGGAGTGTCAATAGAAACTTTATACATGTGTTCGCACTCTAAGGGCCTTATTTTAAATCCTATTTGGTACACACGTTGGTTTTCTAAGTCACTCGGACCAGTTCATCAGCCAAAATGAATATCGAAGTTTTAAGGCTTTGCAGTAATTTATTACATTCAACTTACAATTTTATAAATAATACATCGTATGAAAGAGCAACTTTTAATAGTTTTGTGCGCATGCAAGTGTTCAATGAGATCACCGTTTGTCGCAATCGAGTCGATAGCCGCGTTTGTCCCAAACCTTGTTCAGTGTGTCTGGAGTGATTGTTGCAACAACTGCTTCAATCCAGTTTCTTAAGTTGAGTAAGTCAGCTGGTAGTGGAGGCACATTCACATGATCCTTTATGAACCCCAAAGGTAAAGATCGCAGGTTTTCAGATCGAGTGAACAAAGATTCGAGCCATGCGAAAGAAGCTCTGTCATCCGGCCAATCCAGCGGTCGGCTACAATGTCGTTTAACCAATCGCATACTGATAGCAGTGAAGCGGCGCACCACCTTGCTGCCAAATAAAGTTATGTGGTTCAACTTCCAACTGAGGAAAGAGTCGTAGTTGTAGCGCAATCTAAGAAGATAAGAAACACCGTTGCAGTCTTCAGCGAAAGAGAAAGGCCCGTAAACTTTCCGCCGGGAAATGGCAACAAAAAACATTCAATTTAGAGGAGTCTCGTTGCAACCGTACCGTCTCTTCAGAATTTGCTAACTCCCAAATGTGCACATTATGAGTGTTGACATGTCCACTAAGGTGAACTGTGATCTTAGAATCTGGTTCACGGACGGGTCAAAAACAGTCAAAGGTCCGGGAGCCGGATTGTACATGCACAAAGGATCGTACACACAAAGACGAAAAGATACTCAGAATCGCTGGGGCTCTACTCTACGGTCTTCCAAACAAAAGTATACGAGTATACGCATAAAACGAATACTGAACTCGGAAAGCATGAGTACAGATGTTGCGATATGTTCTGATAGTCAGGCGGCCATTAAGGCCATTATAGCTTCAAGAACAACGTCAAAGTTGGTCTGGTAATACCAGTTACTGCTGGATCAGCTGTCGAGCAGTAGACAAGTAAGAATTGTTTGGGTCCCTGGACATGAAGGAGTAGAAGGGGATGAAATAGCAGATAAACTGGCTAGAAGAGGAGCTGAAACTCCACCGATGATAGGAATATAAAGAGGCTGTGGGAAAGAAAATGTAAGAAAAAATGTTCAATGAGAACACTTGCACAGATGGAGAGAGAGACGGTAAGAGGTCAGAGACAGGCACACAATTTCATTGATGACCTGGATGGACATCTAAGCAGAACACTGCTGTGTCTTAGCAGGCCAAAAGTGAGGTTGTAGCCGGTCTACTGACAAGACACAATTCTCTGAAGAGGCACCTCCACCTGATGTGGCTGGAGAACCCATTATGTTGAAAGTGTGGCTAGAAGGAGGAAACTTCTTTCCTTGTTTTATGCGAATTTAGTGAACTCGCATCACCGAGACAGAAATATCTGGGACAAGGATACCCTGACACCATTTCATTTTGCGAAAAGGGCGGGTTTGATGTGAACTGCTGCCTGGACCTGGGGCACATGGTTTAGGTGCAATGGGTCCTGGTGGCAGGTCACACAACTCCCTAATAATAATAAGGTGAACTGTCGATTTATCACTGGAGACGACACGATCCATAAAACTTCATCGTCTTTGCTACTAGCGCTGGTAACAGTGCATGCTCACAGGTGTACCAACTAAACTCTTTCATTTGATGTATTATTTATAAAATTGTTAAGTTAAATGTAATAAATACTACAGTGCCTTAAAATCCAGTTATGCATTTTGAGACACCCCATGAGCAGATGTTATTTGAGGCCTGAATATTTAAAGGTAAATTTCAAAAGTAAATAAAAGAATTTCTGAAAGTTATCTAAAAACTTATTTCAACAAAAATGTATTTAAATTTCAGACAAAATGAGGTTTTGGAAGTTTTGAGTAGAAAATGTTGTTTTTACCATAGGCCTATATTTACAATATAATGTAAATTTCTTAAGACAAATTGGGCAAAACTTTACATAAAATTTGTTTTAAATTATAAAACTAACAAATACTCAAAAATCAATCTAGAAAATGAATTTTTTTGAATATTATATTTTTGTTTTTCAAAAAACTATTACATCCTAAAATCTATCAATATAAAGACAAAGAACTCAATTACACAGTTTGTAAAAATCCGTTAGGCTAACTATGTTTACTCTTAGTGACGATGTCGTATTCTTTAAATGTAGACAGCTCTTAAGTTTTTTGGTTTAATTGATTATTTGATTTTTATCCTGGGATTCGCTGAAACGGAGTCATTGGAGGTTGATTTTTTGTTTTAAATAACTCATACATTTTTAGCCGCAAATGTGTTTAAATAGTTTTGGGAGGTTGATTTTCACAATTTCCCCCCCAGACCCCCTGTCATTTGACCCTCCAGAGTGTCTCAAAACCCCTTAATATTTTAGGCCTACTGCCATTGATACCAGCTAGTAACTGGTGATATAAAACAAATTAATATAATACACTATCAGATTCTACAGGCTGTGGAGTTAAACAGCTATTGTATGTTCTCAATTACAAAGCTAAGAATCTTGTTATCTTCCTGTGTGTTAAGCCGAACAAATGGAGATCTGCTAAAACAGCTAGTTTTTTACAGGTTCATTATCAGTGGACATTTTATTGTTTGGAGTCTTGATCACAACAATTTGTAAATATTTTACTCACCATTCATTTGGTTATCCTTTGCCCAACTGTCTTCTACATTTGTCCAAAACAGCAGGAATATCCACAGTGTCCACATATCCATTGACAAGCTATGTTCTTATACCATCTGTTAAAGTGTTAATTAAATATAATATTTACTTTCTTACAATTAAATATAATGTTTTCTTTCTTACATGACTGTTTACAAAGTTTGCTCAAATATTGCCCATAAGGGCTTAAACAAAATCAAGGCAATAGCTAGAAGAAAGGACAATCTGCCAAAAGTATGTTTTGAGAAAGAAGTTTTAAAAGTTTTCTCTTATACACCTAAAATAGGTAGTCATCCCATAAATCTTTTTGACAGCTGTTTTATTAATTTCAGTCAGTTCAGAAATTTTAAAAATAGTGATGCTACAATTTTTTTGAAATAAAAAAAACATGTTTTAAACAAAAGGTTGCAATTACTGTTGATCACAAAAAGCGAACACCCTGACCTGGGCACGAGGGTAGGAGGGGAACAAAGGTAGAATTGGCAGTATGACATGTAGTACAGCGATAAACAATGTCATACCAGCAATTCCACTTTTGTTCCCCCCCCCCCTACCCTTTTGCCCAGGTCAGGGTGTACGCTTTTTGTATTGAACCGATAATTGCAACCTTTTGTTTAAAACATGTTTTTTTTTTTTATTTCACTTCTGAGTGGCAACTGCGACCGAAATACGACTCCAAATCCGAACGCTTACCTTTCGCATATTATCGACTCTATAGGAAATTTAATACTCGTTCAATTAGTACATAGTGCGTTTCTTCAAGAAAAGATAAATTATGAGTTATCAGCCAAAAACCGACAAAGAACGCTATTTTTGTGAAGTACGCAAATTTCAACTCGCACTAGCTCCTCACCCGTTTGTCCTACATTCAAAACCAATGGATGAAATACATAGTAAATTTTGTCTACTTCGACTGTATAGAGTGGTCTTTTCTATAAAATGCATAGTTTCGCAATTACGAGTAAAAAACTGAAAAGGGTACGCAAATCTTACTGTTTTTTGCAAATATGGCTGAACGCTCCAGGAAATTTTGTTTGCACACTTCAAATTCGGATACACCTTAAAAGAACACACAGAGAAACTGACTACTTGAATTTTGTCCACAAGACGGTCTTTTTCGCTAACATTTTACTAGCCTATAATGTGTTATTAGTAAATCGTGTTGTTTAAACAATTTTACCAGTTAAAAATCTTGCTTTTCTAAATACAATATAAAAAACTACAATCATTTATGTGACTGCAAGATGGGATAATCCAAACCTCAGAATACAGAGCTTCATGAGCTTTTAAAATGGCGTTATACTTGACTTGGACACTTATTTTAATTGAAACATAAAGGGATGTTTTCAGACTCCCGATTTTGAGAAAATGTTTCAAATAAATCAACATATTATCCGGATTTGTTACATTTAAACAGTACAAAAATAGTTATAATAGGAGAACTACTGCACCAATTTAAAACAAAAAGTTAACTCAAGTTATCTCTGAAATCAGATTAAACTTTCTCACTAAATAAAAATAGATCACTGAAATTTTAATTCATACGTTAAAATAGTGAAGGCTTTTTATAACATGAATCGTTCAAAAGTTAGCCTAAAACATGCCCAGATTAAAAGACACAGATGTTCTGCTTTTACTGTGTTTTCTGCATAGAGGATTAGAAATAGAAATAATTTATTCCACATAACATTTTTCAAGAGACCAGATGGTGACTGGTAAAAAACAGGTAAAAAGTCAAATTAAAAAATCTCAATACACCATCATAGCATTGACAAATCGTTTCGTCACTTATTACAATAATCACAAATGAAAAATTACAATATTTCAATAAACTTATGAGAAAATCATCAAAATATATTTTCTCCAAGATCCCATTAAATTAAAAAACTCTAGAAAATCATCCAGACATTTCTGAACGAGTGATACGCCTTTGTGTTAAAGTCATTGAATGCGCGTTTTAAATTCCTTTTCATCTAATTTTTTTACATCTGTGGGCAGTTTATTAAACAATTTAATACCGATGTAATATATTGTTTTTCCAAAGATAGAAAGCCGATGCTTTGTGTAATTTCAATAACTTAAGGCCTTCCTTATTTTGGGTTGAATACGAATGAAACACTGCTGTTCAAAGAAAAGTTCTATTTGGTTTTTTAATTGCAACAGACACTTATTATATGAAAATAGTGGGAACATTCATCAATTTTAAATTCTTACAAGATCTTTTGTGAATTTTCTGTACCTTAAACAAATCTGCAATGTGTGATACCATACACCCCAACACTCTATACCATATTGAATTAATTTAGAGAAAAATAAAGCAAAATAAACAAGTTTTGTTATTTCAAGACTAACAACATCTCTAAGCATTTGACAACAAAGGGTGTGGAGTTGATTTGTTAATTTCTGTATAAATGGTGTACAACACCGATTCTTATCTATTCCTATAATTCCTAAAAATGTTGTACTTGATTGTACAATTTGCTTACCAGCCAAATGACAATATATTTTTACTTTATAATGGTTTAAGGGTCCAGTAAACGAGAGAGCAACCGGAAACGCAAACTCTTCTCTCTATAACCGTATCTAAACAGTGCAATTTCTTGCAGCTGAGCGCTTTGACATTGCCTCATTTTAAACAATTTTATAAATCCATCTTTTGCAATTGAGTGCTGAAAAAAAATACTGAATAGTCTTAATAAAATTTCGGATCCGGCTTACAAATTACTTTTCATTATTAATTTTTTATTGTTTTAGGAAAAAAATTCAAACTTTGCACTTACAAAATATCAATTACATAAAAAATGAAAAGCATTTAAAAAAATCTTAATTGCAAGACGGATGCGTATTGTGATTGTGCTTAAAATCAGACCTTGCAAAAAATTTTATGATAAAAAATAAACAAAATAAATGGTTTGAAATTTAACATTACTCTTATGGGATAAAAATCCAAGATGGCCGCCACTACAGCAGACCCTTTAAACTGTATAATCTGGGGTTTTCCTTGTTCAATTTCAGACCATTTATAGCAAACCAATGAGGAAGTTCTGTTCACACCTCAATTAAATAATTTTAAAACAATTGCGATAAAATTTAAATAAGTAAAATAATTAACTTACAAATGTAACCTCAATCTAAATCCAGACACAACTACTATAATAGATTCAAACTGCCACTGCTGATGTTTTAACATGTATCATTTTGTTTGCATAATAACAATGTAACTTTAGCTCATGCACAAACCGGGCAATGTTTGTCTTGTCATATAAAGATAAATACAACTTTAGAAAATATTTGTTTACCAGTTTGCAGAGAATTCCTATATAGAGATTTTTAAACAACTGTTTTCAAAAATAATATCTCTGATTTATCTGTTCCTATAGATTGTCCATTATTCTTTCTATTAGGTCTATCTATACATACTAATATTATAAAGAGGTAAAGGTTTTTTTTTTTTTAATATAGGGGGTAATCTCTGGAACTACTTGAACCGATTGAAAAATTAGTTTTATTAATTAAAATCTACACTATCCCTGAGTAACATAGGCTATATTCATTTTGATAAAAACATTTTTTATTTCAATACAGTACTTGTAAATTTAGTGCGAAAAAATTCTTAGGTTAGGCCTAGACTGATGAAGCAACACATGTATTTACATTCATTACCGTAGCAACCAATTGAATAAAATAACAGATAAAACCGCTGCTTGCTCTAACATTTCCATTAACAGCTGTTTTCAAAATTTGTAGCGATTATATGTATTGCTAACTTTTAGGTTAAGTTTTTACTAAAGTGTAGACCTGATCCTTGCTGGTTCTTTTAACCTTTATTATAATACTTCATAATAATAATACCTTTATTATGCTGTTATCAAATATATGAAATAATTTGATTTGAACATTTAACATTATTTACCATCTTAGCTTTGGGGTTATTATTAATCCTACACCTTTATTATAAAGAAAACATAATATGATTACGTGAATAGAAGGTTCCAACGGGGTTGGCGTGCGGAGCACGCAGGGGTTTCCCCTAGTAAGAAATAATTCAATCATCGTTCGTGTCTGTTCTTATGCAGTTTTCCGTAGACTCCATTCTGTGAGTGTTGTGGAGAAGGCCTGGGAAAAGGACGATGACACGTAAAATAATACAATCGCATTAATCAGTTTAGATTTAATTACAAAAATACAAAATTACAATAAAATATACAATAGTGTATTTACATTATGTTTTATTAGAAAAATTATATTTAATCAATTGCATGTACAACAATATGGTATAACAGTTGTTAAAACTAGACCTATGATTAACTTATAACAGTTATGGTATTCTGACAGAAATTTGGGCCGGATGGCCTACAGGAAAAGAGACAAACAATATTCTATTTTCCCATCTAAACTATGTTTATAAAATACAAATGATCACCTTAAATATTATGTACACAAATATTGGAAACATACTCTTCTAAATAACAAATGTCCATTTGTATTCGGTATATAATTTTTTTTTATAGGCGAAAACCTGGGTAGTTATCATCGTTTTTCGGTATATAAACCTGCACTATAGGATTTTTAAATTAAATTTTGTTAACATTAGATTTAATTACCGAATCAATTGTCTATGAATCCAACAAAAATATAAAATGATTAGGGCTGACTGAAGCAGGTCCCGATTTTTGTTTCGTTGAACATTATAGATTAACACGTTCACTGCTAAGGATGCACATGTGAGCTTGACACCGAACACTATGAGAAGCGGCCGACGCACAGTGTATTGCACGCCAACCCCAGTATTGGGACAATTTTCAATACGCAGAGCTTTGCGTGCTTCGCACGCCAATTTTAAGCCTGTTTGCTATGGACGTACATGTGTGTCCGCTTTAAAATGTTAGTGATTATTACTTACAAAGGTTCAAAAATAAAAAATAAAGTAATTTCTACGCATTTAGACTATAAAATATAAAAGGTCAGCTCCTAGCATAGGAAATTCGAAATCTGCGCAGCAGTGAACGTGTTAAAAATACATTCCAACCAATACAACCAAACCATAGTGCACCGAATAAGCATGATTTAACTGTTTATTATTGTGACTCAAGTTTTCAAGTTTTTCCTTCAATTAAATTTTATCTGGGACAGACAGGGCGCCCGTTCAGCACGCGATATAAAGAGTATATCCAAGCACAAAGAATTGAAAATCTAAGTGTGCGTAGCACTTGGTAAGTTGTGATCACTAATATGACAGCATGGATGAAAACATGCATATATTGCAAATAAAGGCAATTACATAAACCTCATTGAAGAGTACCAAATTTATCGAAATGAACTGCAGAACCCAGATGGATTGTTAAATGACAAAAACTGTTTGACGGAACCCCCCCCCCCCTTCAAACTACCTTCATTAAAGCAGCTGATAACACAGTGCATCGTGTAGCAGAGACATTGATGTGAACGTTTATGTATTTATTTTGCACGAGTGTTATGTGGATGACTGTTGTTTTGTGTTCATGTTGACTGTTTTAATTAAGAATTTTTCAACACCCAACGATGGACGATAAGGTCCGAAACACGTGTAGTGTATTAGTAAAAATGTAATATTAAGGACAAATTTCAAAAGGATCGCTGTCGGTGAATTACAATAACAAACAGTTATTTATGAGCTGTCCAATTTCAAGGGTTTACAATAACCTTTATATTTTCGAAACTATAAGAGTGACATCTGATTGGAAGGCAGTTTTAGAAAGTTAAATACTTTAAAAATCCAATGGTATCTTTATATTATTGTCAAAATATTTCTGGTATTGATCTTTAGAGGAGTGACAAAGTTGAGTCATTTCTTTGTGTTTTATTTGTGCGACATTAGTTTTTCAGAAAACTGCAATTTTAAAACGATGATTACGTAAGTAGCCTAAATATACGTTTTAGAACAAATTTGTAAATACAAAAAATAAAGTTTAAACCATTTCCTTTCCAACAGTTTTTGTTTTATTGCGATTGGATGATTTTTAGTAGGTGAAATATCCAATATAAGTAGAGTTGAAAATTGATTAGTGTTAGACCAAAGCCAAGAGCTATGACTGCTCAATTGAGCAGTCTGACATAACGAGGGTTAAATAAAATCCATCCAATCCTCAAGTATACTTCAGAAAAAGAAAACGACAATAGCATCAGTTATTTAGACCTCGCATTGCAAAAATAAATGACAAACATAACTCAAAAGTATATAGAAAACCAACCATGCAATAAACTCATCCTCGAACCATCCAGAATCTCACAAAATGGCAACATACAAAAGCATGATACACCTAGCTCTAACCATTTCCATTCAACCATATGACCTAAACAATGCTTGTGATTATCAAACATATAGCGCAAAGTAATGGTTACAAACCTTCAATGGTGGACAAACTCATTCATAAAATGAAGGAAAAATTAGAAACTCATGACAAACATTTGCAATTAATGACAACAAAAAGAAAAAGTACATTTCAATGTAATACACAACAATTTGCAATCAACAATTCCGCAACTCTTTTAAGAAGTATAACTACAACGTTACCCACTGAACTAAAAACAGTTCACAATATTTGAACCACACAAAATTTAACAAAGACGTATACAATAATAGTGGCGTATACATACACTAAATTGTAGTGACTGTGGCAAGCATTATTTCGGGCAAACTGGCAGAACATATAGAGAAAGATTTAAAGAACATATACCCAGCAGTAGAAACAATGAAATTACAAATTCTGCATTCACAGAACACTTAATAAATAATCAACGTTCGTACACCAGCAAACACGAGAATATGCCCATGAACTAAATAAAGGACACACAATGAACGCCATTGAAGAATATAAATTTACAAGCACCACAAAGTCAATCAGAAAAAAATGTTAATGTTAAAATTGAATTTTTCTTCCAATTGCCTTTTTGATTTGATATATTAGTAAGAACACAAAACCAAATCCTAGAAAACCATAGTAACCCTTTCGACTATTACGTTGGCTCTGAGCCGTTGGAATAGCCGTTGGCTCATTTCCTGTTTCCATTCGCATGTCAGCTTCTGGCTGACAACGGTTTTTCGATACTATCGATGACTTTGCATGAAATTACAGTTCAAAGTTATGTATTTCGATACAATCAATTGTACAGAGCATATTCTGTGCATTAATTATGAACAAATCAATGGCAGTACCTTCTTACTAATTCTTCTATGAATGATGTTGTGTCGTCAGCTGAACGACTCTAGAGTTTAGTGGACGACAAAGATATTGATCAGTGTTTGGCTCTTTAGACAACAAGTTTATTCAGTGACAAAGATAAGGAATATGAAACTGTTCAACTGTTAGGCTGGATTTGTAAATTACTAGATTACTAAATTACTTCGGCTCGCATTAGAATGCCAAAGTACTGAAATCATGCGATAATTTTGTATGTGTCTGTTTTCCTGTAAACACATATACGCACTCACAGACATCGTAGAAAACTTCTGGTGGTACCAAAATCTTCGTAATTTTATTGCGGAGAGTTGAAAAGCTTTTGAGCTTTCTAGCGTGAGTTGTAGCGAGTCGGGGGTCACGTTTTTGGGTCAAAATTTTGAAAATATTGGGTCAAAATTATGAAAATGCAGTGTGGGGTAACGTTTTTGGGTACGGGAAAACCGATTTTAAAAAGTTGTAGCGCTTCGGGGTCACGATTTTGGATCAACATTTTGAAAATTTAGTGTGGTAGTTCTACGCGTACATAGACGCTCGGAACTCGGATTTTGTTTGTTTATCCACTAGTTGTTATTCATTTTAGTTTTAGTTTAGATCAGTTTATTTTTATTTGTTTTTGTAAATGTTTATTTATTTTTTAAGTAATTATGAGTGAACTTAGCAATTTAAGGGCTATTAGAGGTGCGTTTGAAAATAGTGATTTTTAGAGACTTTGAACTGTAAATATTTTTTTCTTCTTTTTTTTTCTTGTATATAATGTGTGTGTTATTCCTTTATAACAAATTAAAACCATGAATATTGGGCCTAGACAGTACTTTTATATCTTTAGAGGCAAGTTTTTCTTCTTTGTGCAAAAAAACCCATTTTTTTATAAAAAACAGAGTTTTTTTTTATAGACAAAAAGTTTGTTTTTTACAGCAAAGTAGTAGTGTTATATATATTTCTATTCGCCATAAAATTGTGCAACTTTTGGCTATATTGAATTTTCTACATTACTTTTTTTTACAAATTTTGAGTGAGAGGTTTTAGAATACAAAAATGTTTTTTTTTTATTGCCTGTTAAAGCTATTTACTGTAAAGATCATGTAATTGTGATTAAAATGATATATAAGTCTTACTTTACTGTTAGTGAGTATTTTATAATGATTTTAGTTAATAAGCATGCACGGAACCAAAAAACCCTTAGCACTAAAGAGCAATATAGTCAGCACTTGGAGGGTTAATGAGTAGTATAATTGCAGTAGTTACTAGAGGGTACTGCAATACCTGCATATTAAATGAGACCTGGGGGCTCCAATGGGGAGTCCAAAATGAGAGTTGAAAGGGTTAAGACACAAAGTACAAATAAATATAAGAATTGAACAGCACTGCATCTTTATATTTTTTAATCAGTCTTTCATTGAGTACCATATACAGGTATGAAGCACTTCATAAATGGAGAAACAGATTAGAAATTGTTATTATGTACAAAAATGTATAAACCTTTATGACTTAGTTGCACTAAAGGGTGTGTGAACGTTCGGTGGACATAATCAGTTGACCTGAAGATGTGCCCGTTGCAGCAAAACAAGTAGCCACAAATAATTAAATCAACCAACAAAAAGACTACATTCGACTCGAGGTATTTCTTATATTATAAACAATAATCTGAAAAAGAAAAGTTAATAAATCATCAGATATGAAGTAAATACATTCAAACATCCTATCTGGGTAGAACTAAATAAATTACAGCTCTGGCATTACTGTCAAGCCAATGTTGGAGTCCGACGGAAGTGTGTTGTCCAAGAAAGACTTGGAGATGATGTATTTAAATTTCATCAAACAAAGAAAAACTTCATGATAAAATAGTATTAGAATGCCAAAGAGCTATTGGATTCAAACTTTCCATGTTTCGGCAGGACCCGAAATATATATTTGAGTTCTGTATTTGGACTAATTAAAACCACCTCAATATAAAGTGCAATTTCAAAAAGAAATACAAACAAACTGTGGTACCAAAGCTTAGGTGTGTTAAACATGTGACGATCTTTTGATTTCTTTACCACTGGTATAATGTAATTGTTCTGACCAAACTATTATTACCAAAATACAATCCGATCAAACTAGTTTTACGAATCATCTTTAAACAACTTATGAAAAAACACTGGACGTGTGAAAGGCAGACACGCCTCTATACAGGGTTCCAACATATATGTATAACAAATTGTTGCATAAAAATCCGAAACACAAGACCGTTACCATGGCCAACAAGGATCTTTGCAGTCTCTTATCCAAGCCTCTACTTTCCCTGATGTGACGTCCATTAGGGCAGTGTAAGTAGTTAGCTAGAAAAAAAAACAAAATTAGTTTCCGTGCATATACTGTATAGAAATGAAATAGCATTTCTAAATAATCCTTACTCCCTTCAAATAAGTCAAAAGCACAAACTTTAGGATATTAAGAACAACTTTCCTGGCGTTATTGTCAAAAGAAACATAAACGTATCCACGGGTATACTTTGTTTTGTTTACCTTGTGTCTGTAAGTAATTTTTACTTAAAAATTAAGCTTCCTACTGAAAAATGGCTATTTAAAAAAAAAATCAAAACCTATTTTAGTTTTTTCTTGATTCTATAGTTTATAAAATTTTTAAAAAACATAAAAATATCCCATAAAAGTTCTTTATATCAGCGTGAAAAATTATTCAGAGTAAAATTCGACCTGCTTCTGGTCGAGTTGAACTTATTTATGTTTGCTATTTGGTCAATTACGATTTTTGATTTTTTTAAAGTAATGGCAAAGAAGGACAACAATGTTTAATATTATTCTTTCAATGCCTCCAATATGTAAGTAAAACATATCTTGACCCCAAATACTGGTTGCGCAAATTGGTAGCTCAAACAACTAATGTAGTCTTTAACCATTTCCCCGGTATTCCGTAGTAAATCGTAGTGATTTATTTTTTTCACACCCCGGATTTCCGTACTAGTCCGTAGTAATACTTTAAATGTGTATAACTTCGCCATCTGTTGGAATATTTTAAAACTAACTTCAGAAACGTGTTCACAGAACATGTTACAGTATGTTGTAAATCATTTGTTGTTTCTTCCAGCTAATTAGGATAGTCATCGTTTCTTTCAGCTATTTTAGATCTGTGTTTATAATCATCTGTAGCACAACTTTTGTAAACCAAGAGTCACGTAAAACATAGCTAGACTGAATTTAAAAAAACATGGTTAATTTTTTTTATTTATTAAATGTAGTTTCGTAGTAATTGAACACAAATAAAACAGACAGTTTATGGCCTAACGAATATAAAGTGTCTCCTAACATCTTTGTAAAAGTTATAACTGTGAGTGAACTTATTTTTCAATTTGTTTTTTATTTGGACTTAAAAAAAATTTCGGTGCTGCATTAGTAAATATACAAATTTTGTATATACCAATATAATATTAAGATATGGTAAAAATTTCATGTATATTGAATAAGTAGTTAATTAATTAGTTATCGTAGTTTGAATATTAACTGAATATAAGTGACAAATTTTGCCATTTAAGAGGTTTGGTATGAGGCACTTGGTGTCAATTACCGGGAAAAGGGTTAGACGCGATTTTCTGCAACTTTTAAATTTTGATCATTTTTACACAAAAGTTCTAATAACTTTTTAATGCTAAAGCTGCAGTAATGAAATTTTTATCACATCGTCATTAGCTTATAATGCAAATTTTTTGGTATTTTTATTCCTGTAAGACCGATACAAGACTATTTTAAAAATAGTTTTTTTTAAACACAAATTATGTGCTTTATTTGCTTTCGTAAAGTCATAACTACCAAACTTTCAGTTTAATCTTTAAGTACTTTAACTAAAGTACTTTTAATCTACTTTAGAACAAATTACCAAACGGCCAAATTGGTTCAGTAGTAAAAAACTTATAAAAATTTTTAAAAAACATGTTTTTTTGCCTAAAAATAAAACAACAAAAAACTCAAAAAGGTACGTACAAATGTTTTCCATCCCTGTAAGGGTAACCAGTTTTATAGGTTCCAATGAGTATAAAAAAATGGTTCATAATTTAAAAAAAACCTATTTCAGAAAACAACTAAATGAATGTAAACCAAATTTTGGTTGAATGTTACCCCTGCTAGGCCCTAGTTTGACAAACAAATTTAAGCCACTATCTCTTTCCGTTTCAAAATGGCGACCACTTACATTTTTTAACTCTAATATTACCCAAAAAAAACCCATCTACACAAAATTTATAAGAATATTTTTTTTTCTCAAATGTAATAACAAATCCAAAACAGCTTATTCTTTTAAAATTAGGAAGAAACTAACCGAATTCCACCCGTAACATGGTTACTATTTGTACTCTTTTGCTATACAGTGTTATTGTATATAATTAGGAATCACATGTTAATCGCTGCGGTTTTAGGCTACGGCCACGCTAGGCGATTCGCGATAGCAAACGGAACGCGTCCGGGAGCGTATTCTGGTCGCCACGACAAATACGTTCCCCATGTTATCTAATGGAGCCGGCCACGCTAATCGACAGGTCACTCCTCCACCCTTCTCTGCCCCACCTGATTCATGTGCCCTTGAAGATAGTTCAATGTTTTCTGTAATGCTGTGAGTTAACTTGTTTGTCTTTTTGAAATAACCATGGCCTTTGACACTGATATTTTCATTAATGAAATTAGTTTACGTAGACCTCTTTGGTGTATAACTTTTAAAATTATCTTCAGTTTTAGTCCTAGATCAATGTTAAATTAGTGAGAAAGTAGGCTGCGTTGTGTAATTGTTTATTTAAACAATAAAAATAGCAATAAATAAATTAAAAGGTTGTTTAGTGAATTGTTGAAGCTATTGAAAATACCTTTCATGTAAAATTTAGCTGGTTGTTGTAGCTCAAAAACATTTTGTGAAAATGCTGAAAAATTCAGCATTCAATTATTGTTAGTTTTTAAGCGGTATTTAAGTATATTTTCTTAATAAATTTTTTTTTTATTTATACAGTGTCGTGCCTTAATGCTCAACTAATTTCAGTAGTTTATCTCATTTTAAACATTACAAATATGAAGTTGTTAAATTGCAAATTTTTCAGCAAAAACCTTACTTTTACTTTCTCCACCCTATACGTAGTATATGGAGAAAGTATTGTTTTCGTAAAAATGTTCGAATTTGAATTTTCAGTTGAATTATCTGTTTTTGTGCTCCCAGAACCCCAAAAAATTGTTTAGTGCAATTATCTGTGTTGGTGCTCCCTGAACCCAAAAATATTTTTAGTGGAATTTTTTGTTTTGGTGCTCCCTGAACCCAAAAATGTGTTTTTAGAGTGGTGTCTGTCTGTCAGTCTGTCTGTATGTATCCACGACCAGAGAGGACACTATTGGTCCGATTTTCATGAAATTTGGTAAGTAGGTACTAAACCCTAATATCTCCAGGCGTTTTTTTCATTTTTTGGAATTTCTAATTTTTAAGGATAATTTACCCCTAAAAACCCATAAAAAATGCAAATTTCTCAAAAACGGCTCTAACGATTTTGATCAAATTTTCAGTATTTATAGTGCTTAAGATGCCAAACAAAATGAACCCACCCGCTTTTATCAAAACTTCGGCGTTTATAATTATGGGGAAATGTTTAAAAATAAACAAGTTTGTGTTGTCAATCTAGCATCACGGCGGCGGCCGCACGGGGTAGCACCACGGTATCGAGCACGGCCAGTAATTCAAAGGTAGCGCGATCAAATCCCGCCCGGGACAATAATTTTTTTATACGATTGACGTAGGTAGAATATTATTTTTTTGTTTTGTTCTAAAAAGTAGTAAATAAAATGATTAAAAACAATATTATTTTGACTACAGTAAGTTGGGAGAAAGTTTGTGTCAGTTAACTGATACCGTTTATTTTTATATGTTTTCAAATTTCTACAAAAAGTATAAATAAGTTAAAAATGAATGTATGACAGAAGTTCGCCAAACGATGATATGCTCTTTCGAAAATGAGAAAAAAAAACTTTTCTCCATCTTCCCTGAGCAATGTCATTATGGTGTGAAACCGACCTTGATTCAAACGTAAACTATTCAGCGGATATACTCCAAATATACGCTTTCTCTTCTTTTTTAAGTAAGACCGTACGGCAATCACTAGCAATAACTACTACTTATTATAATCATTTTTTATTTTATAACTCCTCCTCACTCAACTTTACAAGTGTGATACCGTGACTGTCGCTTAGTGTGGCACCTATTTGCGACCAGGTTGCCTAGTATGTAGTTTCACGTACAATTTCCACCATTTTAGTTATCGTACACTCGGGCTCAGATGTACAAAGTGTGTTTTAAGATTTTATAGCGGATTTTACATAAAAGTAGAACTCCATGCAGGTTTTAACCTTTTGCGCTCCATAGGCGAACTCAGTCCGACATCGCTAATTTGCCGTTGCGCTCCACTGTCGGACTCTTTCCGACACACGTTTTAATATGATTTCTATGTTCCAAACAAGTGTAGAATCTGTGGTTTTCGGTCTAATGAGACTTCAATGTTGTTAAAACAGTTTAGAAACCAGTGACAGATTATATTTGCTGTTGAATATATTTTATATCTCTCTGAAGTTAAACAGCTATTTGCCAGTCATGATCAAGAAATACAAGTAGCTTCATCTTTTATCTTGCGCCTTGTAACTTTTGTTTACGCTTTTTCAAGTGGTATTTATTTTTACTGTACGTTATTATTTTGCAGTTTTGTGTAAATTTTGTTAATGTAAATAATGTAAAGATCTTGTTTTTGTTTTATTTTGTGTTGAGAAATGGCAACTGTTTAAACTATACGTTAACATGGTTATGTACCATTATTTCGCAGAAATTTTATTGTTAAAATAAATTTTTGAATAAATACAATCGACATACTTAAACAGACATATTTCCTGTAAAAACTATTTTTAAAGCTCTAATAATTTTTATTACTACTTTTAAATTCATAAAAAAACATATTTTTTTTTACCTAATATATTCTCAAAATAGGCCTACTCAATAAAAAATGTTGTTAAACCTCAAGAATATTTTTTAAATTATTTATTATGGTCACATTCAGTGTAATAAAGTATTTTAAAAGCTCTAAACTCTATTATTCTTATTTTTAATTTCATTACAAAACAAAAAAATTGATTGATTTTTTTGACAGATTATATTCAAAATAGGCCTACTCAATGAAACATTTTTTATTTAATCTTTCAACAATTTTTTCCTTATTCTCTGTTTTATTCCGAACAAAATGATATATAATAACTTATGTTTACTATTTATAGGAATTTTTTAGCGAATTTACAAAAATAATTCTGCAAACAGCAATATTTTAATTGGAGCTGGTGGAGCAGCCAAGTGTCAAATAAATAGAGTGCAAAAGGTTAAGAGTACCGAGAGATTGTAACTCTGCCCGTTTTAACGAGTAGCCTGAGTAATGGTAAATTTTTACCTTGCCCACTAAAGGGTTAATCTCTTTAAGAATGCAAATGTTTTATTGTCATTTTTTATTTAGTTTTTCTCCCCTAAATTCACCACTTTTTTCTCATCATACATAATGTAACAATGAATGTTTTGTAATCTGGCATCCTTCAAATTCCAAACCTGCAGTATTAAAGAGCGTTTACTGTAAGTTTAATAATTAATTGCACAATATCAATAATTAATTAATTCATATAGTACATAAATGTAATAACAACCTTGCAATATCGAAGCCTAACTAACTTTAAAATATTCCAAAAATAATCCAAGTTACCTTATTCAGAACTGGCCTTGTAGACAACACCTTGTAAAGACTTTCAAGAGGGTTTTGCCTGCCAAACTTATCCATACATGTAACGGCAGGGCCTCGTCTATTGTCAAAGAATGGGGGAGTCGTCCAATGGTCGTAGTTAGTTTGTACCAGAAACCAGTCTCCAGTCTGATTGTTGTGTTTGCCTCCCAGCTGCCAGATGTCACTCTCAGCTCTTGCTCGTGTAATTATACTCCCCTGTTAAAGTTTACTGTTATTTAATACTTAACCTGTAAATTGTTTGGATCAATAATCAAAGTTAAAACATCTTGGTTTTGAATAAGTTCTTAATGAAATTCCATTACGATAAATAATAAAACTTATTTTTTATAAATAAAAGGTTCAAAACGAGTTGTCAAAATATCCCTCTCCCATTGGTCGTAGATCTACAAGCGTTTTTATTACACAAAACATTGTAAAATTCGGCTATTTCCATCATTTTTTAAAATCGTTATTAAAAACTGTTAAAGTAAAAAACATGGAAAAAAATAGATTCCTAATGTTTTAGTTGGTACAACTAACAAACAAAAAAAAAACATGTAAATCTGAGACACGTAGGTTCAACATTTATTTTACATCTGGTTATTTAATACAGAATGACACGGAATGTTTAATAGTATTTCCAACCAACCTGTTGGCATTTACTGCCAGCGAGTATGAAATACACAGGAGCTATAAGATGAGATTTGACTAACATTTTCTGCGCACTGGTATACGAAGTCGCCGTCTCCATCACTTCCCTTGTCAAGAGTCCCATCCATTTCTGATCTCTTCGACCAAGCACCCATTCTGCTAAGCCGATGTATCCGCCGTTTAATTTAAACCTTTCGTTCACGGTTAAAGCGAAAGCATTCTGGAAAAAAAAACAAGCTTTCGCAATATAAATTCATGCAATGAAACCTGTGAATTTGTGTAACAGTAAGATTTTGAAGAAATATCAGGTTTATTATAACATTTATTTTGTCAAATCTATCTCAGATTTTTATGAAGTCTTATTGAAAATATAACCAACTTGTGAGAAAAAATGATTTCAAAAAATTAAAACAGAACATAATTCTCACAAAAATATGTTTAATTGTCAAACGTGTTTCAACAATAAAGTCGCCATCGTCAGGTGACATTTGAACGACAACAAAATTATAACTAACTTAACAAAGTGTTATGCTACATATATAAAATATGCCCTAACCTCTCTCAAAGTAGGGCGTGATATAGTTTAGAAACAACCAATAACGTTAACGTAATAGTGCAAGGTAACCTATGGGCTTATAGTTAAAACTAATACAATAGAGTCCGGCTATTCCGAAAATCCGCCCATTCCGAACCGAAAAATAACGATTTTTTAAACATAAAAACAGGAGAAATTAAAAAGATTTTTATGAAAAAGTACAAATAAGTTAAATAGAGACATACATAGAACCTAAGCTTGATGAAAACGCCTGAAAAAAATTGGAATGAAAGCTGGTTTTGTTTACTTCACGTTTAACATCCGTTTTGCGGGAAGGAATTTACCGTAACACGCATCCGGTGAAACGGATACCGGGTCCGTCAGAAAGAAGGAAGGATTAGATACAACAGCTAAGCACTAGTAGTGTTGTCGCCACCTGCCGGTTGCGTTCATCCGTTTTTCTCCTCCGTTTCCGTTATCTCGAACGAATTTTATTTTTTCTCAATCTCTTTCAAGACGATGCGGTACTAACAGACAGACTGCGGAATGAAAAAACTGACAATTTGAACAAACTATCCCTTCCCTTCCGTTTTTTAGAAGAAAACAGAATCGTAACGCAACGGAGGGAAACAAACGGATGGTGTAAACCTACACTAAGGCGAGGTCAAGAGCATTTACCGCGTCTGCGTGTGATATGAGTTCAGTTTGATTATTCATCTCCTCCTCGCTTTCCTCCGAGCCGATCAACGCTGTAAAGAAGTGACACTAACAGATGTCCCCGCACTTAATTTATGCCTTAACAAGTCAATACGTTGATATTATTCATGAAATCCGCCTATTCCGAATTCCCGCTTAACCGAACAGTGTTCGGTCTCAATTAGTTCAAAATGGCGAGACTCTACTGTATTTTAATTAATTAACATACCTTAATTTTAGTCAATAGTAGTTCTTGTTTCTGGAGTAATGGCTAAATGGTTTTCAGCCACAGGACTAGTGTTATTGGCTGGCCTGATGATGCTGCCTGTGGGAGCGAAACATGTAGCCATTACTCCAGAAACAAGAACTACTATTGACTAAAATTAAGGTATGTTGACACATGTAATGTTTTTGACTTCTGCCCATTGCATTGTAAATTTATTTGACAGCAATAAAGCACTTACTTACTTATAAATAAAACATAACTATGCCTTAAATAATGTCAACAAGTGGATAGATTTCAAACCTCGATTAAATTAAATGTTCGAGCGTGTAATATTCAAGTACAGAAAATAATAATAAATTCTAGTATAAGATGGCTGACTATGCGCAATAAAAGAGCGATAAAATATCTTGGAATTACTCTTAATTCAAAGCTATCATATTGGTAACACATCAGGAAAGTGAAAGGGCATCAGTCACTGTAGCTAACCTGAGCAGATAGATGGCCAATATCGGAGGACTCCGACAAAGCAGAAGGAGATTCCTGATGGAGACAGCTCACTCCATCATGTTATACGGAGCGGAAATATGGGCGGACGCTGTCCTTAAAAAGAAATACAGGCATAGTTTATTATCAAACCCGAGAAGAAGAACAATATCTACAATATCGTCTTACCGTATAGTGTCTGAAGCAGTGGCCTTAGCCGCCGCAGGAGTGATCCCTATAGATTTGCTGGCTATAGAAAAGAAAAGGATATACGACAGACACGTTAAAAGGAGTACAGTGGCCCTTTCTGAAAGGACACAGACTCTGAATAGCTGGCAGAAAAGTTGGGATGAAGAGACTAAAGGATGGTGGACGTACCGTCTCATTCCCGATCTTAAAAGCTGGACAGAGAGAAAGCATGGTGATGTAAACTTCTACTCCACTGCTAACAGGACATGGTTATTTTAGAAGCTTCCTCTTTAGGATCGGGAAAGTTACATCGTCAAGCTGCAAGATGTGTGAAGCACCAAGAGATGATGCTGGGCACACCTTGCAGTAGATGGGATATGGAGAGGCAAAGACTGTTCTCCGTCACGAAGATGGTGACAACGAGCAACGTAGGCAAGGTGATGCTAGCGAATGAGGAAAACAGCAATCTCTCAATTTGTAAGAACTGTTCTATTGAGCAAGAAAGAAGACAATTGTTTGGAATATGGAACAAGAAAGAATGTAAATAGAGGAAAGTAATGACAAGGAAAGCCCTGGACTGAAGTAGTGCTCAAGCGGTGCCAGACCAGGAACTCTGGAGGAGGGGATTTTATTCAGTATGAGTCTGAATCGTGACCCATAGATGCGTCTCTGGGTAAGATAACGTCCATGAAGGATTTCCCCCTTCTCTTAAAAAAAAAAAAAAAAAAAAACTATGTGCAACACCAAAAACATAAAGAAGAAACAACAATGTAAAGAATTATATAGAACGAAAGAAACAATGAGCCTTATGAATAAAAGTGAAGCTAATGCTTTAAAGTAAAAGTTAGAAGTAAAAGGTTTTGTTTCAACCAAAAGTTAGGAGTAAAAGCATTTCCTTCCTTACACATGAATAATGCTTATCTTATACTTGTGAGCAAATCCTTCAATCTGGAAGTAAATGGATGAAACAGTTGACATGTAAAAGAGAAATGAAAATCAGCAGTTTATTATTGATTGCAGTTGTATTAACAGAGAGTATATATTATTATACACATTCTGTGAAAAAATCATCAAGATACCATACATTATTTTATTTATAAATTATTATTATTAAATTTTTAGTGCCTATCGAAAACGTATATACTTTGTAAACAAAATTTTACAATACATTTTTAAAATATATATATATTCGATTTTAAATATTAAAAAAGATTTGGATTCACAATAAAATTCTCTATAACTTATTATATTCACAACCCAATACATAATTAAAATAAATGTCAAATAATACAAAATAAAAAAAAACATTGTTCACCGTTTGTGGAATTTGACATAGTAATTTGTATAGGCCTAATCAGTAAAGGTATTAAAATTTGTTGTAACTATCTGATTTTTTAAAATTGTTATTGTAGGTTTGTTTTCTAAACGTGGTTCAAATTTTATTAAAATCGGTTAAATATTTTTAAAGTTATTCAATTTTTACTGAAGACATGAACAAATAATTTTTCACCGAATAAAGATATCGGAAAGTGGTTTTTATAGGCCTAATCAGTAAAGGAATTAAAAAATATTGTAACAATCTGATTTATTTATATTACTATTATTGATATGTTTTCTATATGTGGTTCGAATTTTATTAAAATCGGTTAAATATTTTTAAAGTTATTCAATTTTTCAACGTTTTACTTCGCTGATAATTCTGCCACTGACTAGATGCATCAGTTCTGAAGGATTTGCTTTACATTTGAAGTAACAGATCAGTTTTATTCATATCCATTTGCTACTTTTGAAGTATATGGATCAACCAAACAAGGATTTGCTCTTACCTCAAAGTAAAAGGTATTGCTTTATATTTTTAATCATATAAGTAGAAGGCTTTGCTTTAAAACCTGCAAATAAAAGGTTTTACTTCTTTTTATTCATAAGGCTCATTAGCGACGAAATATACATGTACATATACAGAACTGCTGCTATTAAAGCAAAAGTCATGTTAATTGAGTGAAAAATAAATGGTTTGCAAGCAATTAAGTATACATAAATGTTAACAAGCCTTTTTCGTACATTCACACAAAAACCTAACATTTATTGCACTTATTTTTCCGTTCCTTGTTTTTATTTTTAGAAATATACCCTATTGCATTTAAACGCAACAGCTTTGCGCGCACAGTATTGTGTTTGAAAATCCTCAAGCTGTTTGTAAAGAATGTTACACGTATTTCATACCTTCTTGACAGCAGTAAGGACCCCTATGTAACCAGCGAAACCAACGGAAGTGAATACGGTTTGATTGTTTTTGACAAAGTCTAAATGAACGACCATTCTCCTCAAATATTCAGACGTCAGCCATGTATTATTGTGAGGGTCCCAACTAAAACAATTCAATAGTAAAATGTTTATTGATTGCACTCCTACTGTAATATTTAAATTGTTAACTTTTACAAAAATATATATTTATTGTTTTGGCAAAAACTATACTGCATATTTTGGAAGTGTGTTCATTAAGGAAAATGAAGCCTGCTTAAGACGCCTTCAAGTCTATTTGGATCGGGTTTTAATGCGGTTTCTTTTATTCTATGGAAAACTTCGTTAAGGAAGTTTAGGTTGTAGAAAAGACAAAACATCCATATTGTTTGTCGTTAAAAAATCAAATATTTTGTCTGTTGTACATTTTGTGTAATGTTAATTGTTTTCAAGATAATCCACATTAAACATTTGTAACGTCCCGCGTTTTGAAAATTATAAACATAAATTCTTGTGTTTGGTACAAGTGTAAATCGTAATATACAAAATACTTATGTGAAAATTGAACTCAATATCTTTCTATATCTGGAGTTATAGTGAGTTTTTAATTTTTTTTTTAACTGACAGATTGCGACTAAACTAAGCTGAATTAAAAAAAAAGTAACTAAACATTTTTGTTTTATTTCGATGTAGGCTTTTCAGTCCGATCCTGTTTAGCCTGCTAAGGATTTTTGTGACACCCTCTATATTTTCTTTGTTAAAATTAGGTACCGGTAGTTATCCAAGAATATTTTTTAAATTTATTTTGAAGGATCTATTAGATACAAAAAATTCTGTCATTCGCGGAAAAACTCTGGACCCAATGCACATGCTTCAGGATGTCGGTGACCGCTACCCACGCTAACCTAAAATGGTCCAAGTGCCTCTGTCTTAGAGTAATAATATGTTTGCATTGGATTCGCAGCAAGTGTAGCTGGGGAGCGTAGGCGTTGGTGAGCAAAGTAATCAGGTGTGTCACCCTTTAGTATGTTATAACATAATTACACAATCATTTAGTTGCTAGCGAATTTCCATAGGAAAAATGAACTATGGCAGTGGCCCTTATGGTAAGACCCAAGGTCGGGAGTAGCAAATGAGCACTGATCATGGTTCCAGAACACGTTTTGGGGTGTCATTAAAAATCATATATATACGTATATAAGTATATATATATGTATATAAGTGTTCGCACTATAGCGGCCTAATTTTAAGCCCGATTTGGTCCAAATTTGGTACACATGTTGGTTGTCTACGTCGCTTGGACGAGTTTGTTAGCCAAAAAAATCCAACAACCAAAAGCACGTTTGTTGACCGGAAGTAACTATTTTTTAGATTTTTCTACAAATATAAATGTAGGATGTTATTCTGCACATTTTGTTTTTTACGCGACCTTATAGCTCGCTTCGATCCTCCAGAATCGATCAAAACGAAAAATAACATAGAAGTACTCGGTTCAAAGCCATGTGGTGGATTTTACCATGGCGTTGGCGTGCGAAGCATGCAATGCATTTTGTATTGAAGATACTCTCAATACGGTGGTTGGCGTACGAAGCACGCAATGCACTCTGTATTGAAAATACTCCCGATATGCGGAATGGCGTGTGAAGCACGCAATGCATTGTGTGTCAACAATACTCCCAATATGCGGAATGGCGTGCGAAGCATGCAATGCTTGGTATATTGAAAATACTCCCAATATGCGGAATGGAGTGCGAAGTATTTTGCAGCTATTCAGCACCGTCGTGAATAAATCTATTTCCCGAATTGTTGGTTGAAACCCTAAAACATAGGCCTATAAACTTAATTTTGGAAATTTGCTCAACTCACGTCAGCGGTTCAGCTGCGTGGTCGAATTATATTGAATTTGTAATTTACCCAAGAAAGAGTCCAAAATCTAAATTGCGTCCAAGATACAGTTTTCCGCAGTTTTCTTCTTGTAAAATAACAGATGTGCACACGCTGAAAAATTCATAGAACACATTGAAGAGCGTGATTTCACCAACACTGTTCCCTGTAACGGACGAGATGCCAATCAGCTCTCGGTAGTATTCCTGAGGCAAGGTTTTTGTTAACCAAGGCATATACTTGTTGATGAGTTTAAACACTTCTTCTCCAAACAAAGAATCTGTATTGTTTTTGATGGACTCCAGCAAGAGGTTTATCTGAAATGACAAACAGTTTTAATACATCAATACAAACCAAATGTGTGTCGGGCATATAGCTAAGAACAGTGAGTTGGTATTCTTCAATCTCCCAATACATTCTCTTATACCAGGTCAGGTTAAGAAAAAATTGTCAATAATTTTTTTGCAACGAGGTTCTAATGGAGGAAGTGTTGACCACAGGTTTTAATAGAATTACACCAAATATCACTTTTTCCTTTATATATAATGAAATTAGACACTTCACTAGCATGAGAAATCAATTATAAACAATCGAAAACAAAATCAATATAACATAACAAATTAACAAACCAAAAATCGCTTATGGGATTTAACACGTAGTTCAGCCATTTAATTATGTAATAGGAATAGGGTTGCCAGATTGGTTACAACAAGAGTAGAAAGTGAGTTTATCAGTGCCTCCTTTATAATATTGAAAATAAAAACCTTTTTTAGTAAACTACGAAATGTTACAAACTTATATATGTTTTCATACTAGAAACATACTAAGACTAGAGACTGTAAGTTAGAACTTCAGGCTTTTTTTTATATCAACTCAAAAGCGAGTGTGCGTACGAGCGTACGTGGAGTAACATTTAAAGAAGAAATATTCGTTTAACTTAATAACATAACAGCTGATTTCACCCATCATCTGTAATATGCAAACAAAACCTAGTGTAGATTATACTTTCGGGTTATGTTTACAACTTCAATCAATAATATAGCCTATAATATTAATAACTTCTAAATCATTTGATCTATCAATATGAAATAAAAGGCAATTAAAAGATAATATTTTTATCTTTCTTTAAATATATATATAATAATATACATTGACACAAAATCTTAACAAATATTCCTACAGTTTTATAGTCCTTATAATTGTACACATTTACAGAGTTAAAAATCCCCGTCTGCATAGTTAGGTAGGCCTAGATAAAGTGTGTTGTTTAAATAGTATTTTGTATAAATAATGTATTTCTGATGTGTGTATCTAATTAATCTGCCTGTGATTTTTCACGGGGATTTACTAAAGTTATGTTTAGAAATTAAAACCTTTTTTTAGTAAACTAGAGACTGTAAGTTAGAACTTCAGGCTATATTTTTTATATAATATATTATATAAGTTATGTTTAGAAATTGAAACCCTTGCCTTGGCTGTACAGAAGCGCTGCCTATATTTGCGACCAATAAAACGTTGCAATTAGTATGACGTAATGTTTCACTAGGAAAATGCCACTAGAAGCACCACTCATATTCGCTACCAATAAAATGTCGCGATTACTGTGACGTAATCTTTTACAATTATATATGTTCAATGTGGCAATGTTGACAAATAAAAAATGATTGTTTTTTTCCTTTTTACTGGTATTCAATGCAATTTAATAAGGTTAATTGTTATTATTTTTAAACTAAAAGTCTTGGAAAGTTATTTAACAAATTCACGTATATTTTCGTGAATTCTTTCATTCATTTTGTTTAGAAAAGTTAATGCTTATATTGTTTGGTGAATTAAGTGATTTATTTCTTTTATTTAGTGTTGAAATATCAAGAAATACCGAAGTTAACCACTTTATTTTCAACTTAAATTTCTCTCGTATTTTCTATAACATATATTTCCCGCGGATATTTTTGGTGTTTTTACAGTCAGTTTAACGTGTTCTTTCATGATATGAAAAAAAATTTCAAAAACCTCTGGTCAACACGTCCTCCAGTTTAACCCATAACAAAGCCAATTTATTTAATAAAAGACAGCGAAGGTTTTTCCAATTTAAGTAGTTCAATGATGCTCTTTCCTGTAAGTGAACTAGAAATAAAAAGAACAATAAGTTTCAAAACAAAAACTTCATCCGTACGGTTTCTCAATGTGGCTAATTAAACAGTGTGAAAACAAAATTGGTGAGACCACTCTCTGCCCTGATCAATGCCTCATTTGAGAGTGGAGAATTCCCACACGTATTAAAAATAGCAAAGGTTATTCCGCCGTTTAAGAAGGGAGAATCGAGCGATGTGAACCTAGTAAAGAATGGTAAAATAAAAGTATTCTTTAACGCTTTATAATGCTGACTTAGCCATTAAGCATGTCATCTTTGAATATTTTGCTGTTGTGAAAAAAATTGTATATTGAATAAATGTTTGTGGGAATTCGTAATCCCTTATAAGGGCATGTAAAAATCAAAATTTATGTTATTTATAAATCACTATTATTACTAATTACCTGTTCTTTTTTATCTTTCATAAGTTCTGCCCATCGCTTCTCTGGGTGTAAATCCAAATTAATTTGGTAGGAAGGTATTTCTGGGCTAAAACAAAAGTAGGACACTTACAAATATTTTAAAGCTAAGAAAATACTTTTAGGACTATAAACATACTAGCAGTTATATTATATCAAGGTGTTTACCAGATCAAACAAAATTAATTTCTTCACTTTTTGGGGTCTTTCAGGAGACCTCAAATAGATTTTTGATGACCTCAATTTCAAGCATGAATCAAAATATACAGGATGTCTGAAAAGTCTGTGAATGGCGTTATATGTTTGTAACCATTGCAGATTACGCAACACAACTTGGTAAATTGTTTCCCCACCATGAAAACTAATTTTTGTATCACCTTAGCCCGCAAGGAGTTGGAGAAAAATCTTAAATAGGAGTATAGGTCGAGTTGTACATCAAATTAAAGTTCTAACTAAGGTTCGCCCTACACAAAATGGCAGCTATTTAAAGTTACAATATTGGGCATTTTGAAAATGGCTTAATTTTACTTTTTGGCATTAGCTTTAAAAGCAAAACTCCGACAATCCACACTAGAAATACCTGTTGAGATGCTACAGAGCGTTATGAATGCCTACTACACCCGCCTAGCTCACTACAGAAGGAATACAGTTTGAGCATTTATTTAAAAAAATTTAAGCTGTTATGAAAGTTTATTGGTAATTGTTATTTTTTAACATCTAATAAAAATTTATAATTTGAAATACAAATTGTCCCTCGTCCTACGCGAGTCAGACCGTTCCTACTGAAAGGTGATAAGTCACTCACTATCCACAAAAACTGGTCCTATTGCTAGAGTGGATTGTCGGAGTTTTGCTTTTAAATCTTATGCAAAGTAAAATTAAGCCATTTAAAAAAAAAAAACCCATTATTGTAACTTTAAACGGTCGACATTTTGTGTAGGATGAACCTTTTGATGTCGATTTTTGGCATTGTGTTCTGCTAAGATAGACTTAACTCTTAAACTGGCAATGTTAAAGCTAAAATTATCCAGCCCGTTTTTAGCGTTTTGCAAGCATATTTTTAAAAATTCGCCAAAAATAGTAAATGAACCCCAATTCAAAAGTGTTCAATACCTTATTTGTAGAAGAAACTTCAAAGAATTCAAATATGCCACTAAAAATTTGTTTCTTTTGAAATTGTAAAAGTTATTAGCTCAAGAAACAAAAAATGTTCAGTAACGAAAGGAAAAAGTTCCACTTTAGGCCTACATAACAAGTAGTAAACATTTTTACTTTCCTTACCCTATACTAGGTAAGGTAAGTATTGCGATCGACCCAAAAATTCGACGTCGAGTTTTCATAATATCTTTACGTTTCAAGGCCCCCTGAGTCCAAAAAATGCATTTTTGGCAATTGGTCTGTCTGTGTGTCTGTGTGTGTCCGGAGTGCACAGGGCAAACGGCTGGACGGATCGAACTGAAATTTACAGGATATCTTCAAACACGTAAACAATTAAACCCATGTAAATTTGAAGCAAATCGGAGGTGGTGTCTTACCGTGGGACCAGTTTTTAGCACATTTTTGGTATTTACTCCAAAACCCCTCTAACGATTTTGATTAAACTTTGCTAACATACTCTACTCAGACCCCCTTAACACGCTATGTACGCTATATACCCTTAAAAATTCGTTGAAAAAAGTTATTACAAAAACGCAAGTTATTTTGTTTGTATCTCCGAAATGGCTGGTCCTATCGACTTGAAAATGGTCTCATTCGATTCAGCGTCCAAAAGAATGTCAAAAAAGATACCCCACTCAATTTGGGGGCAAAAATGACTTTTTTTAAACTAGCCGTGTTTGGTATCGACCTTGACATTTTTAGGGGTGAGAAATCGATTGAGACCAAAATCAGGTCCGTGGGATTAACCGTTTTGAAGTTAGTACCGCTTTCTTCGAAACGGATACTCCTATTAACTCGAAAATGGTATCATCAATCTCTCGCTCGAAAAATTTGGTAATTGATACAGCATCTATTTTGGTAAGGAAAGTTGTGTGATGTGCACACCAGATGTTTTTGTATGCTTTGCCCAAAAATGAATATTATTATAACAAAGTGTAGAGGATAAATCAAAGAAAAGAACGG
>JAGFPH010011879.1:11600-25127 GCA_018207615.1 Philaenus spumarius | reverse complement strand
TACATACCAAATTTCATGAAAATCGGACCAATAGTGTCCTCTCTGGTCGTGTATACATACAGACAGACTGACAGACAGACACCACTCTAAAAACACTTTTTGGGTTCAGGGAGCACCAAAACAAAAAATTCCACTAAAAATATTTTTGGGTTCAGGGAGCACCAACACAGATAATTGCAGTAAACAATTTTTTGGGGTTCTGGGAGCACCAAAACAGATAATTCAACTGAAAATTCAAATTCGAACATTTTTACGAAAACAATACTTTCTCCATATACTACGTATAGGGTGGAGAAAGTAAAAATAGGCCCTAATTACGAATTCATTTGGAATGTTACTGTACAGTAATTAATAAATCAATAAAATAACGTTATAAATTATTATCACCTGGAATTAAATTTTGAATACATTTTTTGTATTATTATTAATAAGAAATGTATGTTAATTTACACTCTTACAATTGCGTGCACACTTGTTTTTGTAATAATTTATTTTAATAATAGTAATTATTATTATTATTTTCCATTTTACATGTTTTGAAAAATGTAAATTATTAAGTGAATAATTTACGCATCGTAACACTTCGTTCAAAGCATTGAATCTGTTTTGTGTGCTCTGCAATTTTTTAACATGTCTGATGTAGAGGAAACATGTTTTATATGTGCAGAAACCTTACAAAACGGTGCTGTTACAACTGTGAAACAGAAGGGCGTGACTGCTTTTAGAGAAGCAAGTGTTAAAATAAACGACGACAAAGTTGAACGATTTTTGAAAAATATATAATCAATCACCGTGCATGATTCATTAAAAAAAGCTACACACATGAAAAGGTAATTTCAGAATTATTGCGTCGCGAAAGTGTTAATCAACCATCATTAATACAAGCGACTCGATCGGCTGTGCCTTGCCAGTAGTCAAATTTAAAGAAGGGTGTGGTGAAAAAATTACTTCAGAATTTATACTGAAGGTAAAGAAAAAACCCCTCGCAACCCAAGAAATGGTTCAAGACGTACGCACAATTACGAGATGTAGTGCCATCTCGTCCAAGTGCTATCTCGTCCAACACCCTATTTCCTAGAAAAGAGTGCCATCTCGTCGAGCTCAGTTTTACAGTTGAATGAACACATTAATTAGTGCTATCTCGTACAAGTGAAAACTTGACAAGGGTTGAGGAAGGCATCGCAGGTAGCCTGTGGTTATGCGCCCTCGTCTAGCACCCTCACCGCTCTCCCACCCCTTTGTATACATGTGGAAACTGCCAATTTAAACCTCATTTGTATACTTGATCGGGAGGTGTAAACATCTATAGGAATATGGAGTTTTCGACCACCATAAGAGGCCAACCTAGTCTTTCATGTAACGGTTTTCGGTATACAAAGAAAAATTCAAAGAAGTGTGGAGAAATTGTGTGGCGGTGTGTAAATCATACGAGTGTAAATCACATTATATAATTAAAATTTAAAAAAAACTAAAAGGTTCGAACTTATAGTATGTAGTCAAGTATGCTTTTTACTTGATCTGGCCGATAACAGTATGATTATATTTCGTTATTATCATTTTATATAATTAAAATTAAAAAAAAAAACTAAAAGGTTCTAACCTATAGTATTTAGTCACAGTATGTTTACTTTTTACTTAACCTGGCCGATAACAGTATGTTTGTACTTTAAAAACGTATGTACAACTTTGTAATTGAGTTGGCTAAACTATTCGTTTCTACGAAGTGTATAAATACTATATTTATAAAGAAAAAAGTTAAGGTTTGTGTATTTATAGTAGTTTCGATTGACACTCTAAAGTAAACAAATACCTTGCAGTTTTACGCAATGTATAGAAGACTCTTAATAAAAAAAATTAAACGTTCCAATAGTTTTTGTAAACCTGTCAAGTAAACAATAGCATAGGTTTTTGGACGAGATGGCACTAGTTGGCAGGTAGAGAATTAACGTACCGCCCTAAGTTCATGGAATTTGGACGAGATAGCACTTGGACGAGATGGCACTTGGACGAGATGGCACGACACCAATTACGATGCGAGATGAACTTTTAATATTTGCTGAGAATCGTGGGGAAGCAAAGTTGTTAATCGCCTTCAGAATGTTTCCGATTTAGTAGCCGCAGATGAAAATTGCCACGCTTCCTGTTTGAAAAACTTCTACCGCCTACCGAGAAGCGGAGATGAAACGGGACGTCCAGCAGCCTCGAATATTGAAGAGGCAATGGAGAACATTTTATTCTTATTTGGAAGAGAACATGGATGAATGTCAATTTTCTCTTTAGGATTTAATGAATTAAACCGAAGGAGATTTTCGATATTGTTATCACAGTAACATCGAACAAATCACCGGTTGTAATTTAAAGGTAGTACTTTACTAATTCATCAAAAATTAGATTCATTGAAATAAAAAATAATACAACGAATTAAGGTTCTCCACTTCTTATACTGCAATACAGAAATGTGGGTACTCTGCAGAATCAGACCTTAGGCCTAGGAAATTCCAAGCACACCATTTTGAAAACTCAACTTCAACCCAGGGCTCTATAACAAGGGCTATACCATTTTGATAATTTACGGTGACCCAGTATCGATCGCCTATGACGTCACCATGCTGACACATACAAAAAATAATATCATTATTATAAGGTAATTCTTTTGATTAAATATAAAACTAATTTTTTAACGTAATTACGATTTTCTTTTTCCATCATTGATCTCTAATTTTATTTCTTTGAATGTCCGTAATAATGATATTATTTTTTAAACGTTAACCTCCAACTTAACTTTTTGTGTCCACTTCAATAGTATCAAATATTAATTATAAATTATAATCAGTTTATTATAATCAGTTTATTTGTCAGTTTACCTGGGGACAAGTGATTTACTATATTACCTTAAAATAACAATATGTACATAAACGTTATTCCCGTATCAAACAACTGTACTTCGGGAGTGGTGGCGCCGTACCTAATAGCGCTCATTTAAAAAACGATTTCGTAATGATGTAATCATTTTATCACAAATCGGTGAATTGGACAGTTTAGATCAATTCATTGGCTACAACTTTCCCGCTGGAAGTTTGTTTATAACCCAAAAATAAAAAATTATTTCCTCGCTTAGTAACTTTTCCATGTCAGTCTGTGATAATTCTCAAATATTTGCAATTATTAAAATTCGAAATACCTGTGAAAATAAAAGTTTTTTATACTGCTAGAATCCGTACTTTATGTAGATTAGGAATGTCTAAATTTTATTTTACTGAAGTCTTTCCATCGAGTTACAACAGCGAGTTAACGACTGCGCGCACATTACTGAAAAATACCAGCTGGTGTGTATCAGCATGGTGACGTCAGAGTGAAACTGGCGGCACAGTGCCGAGATCAAATTTAAATCTATAACGTTATTTGTAGTTTTACTTTACAACCATATCTCTGAAAATTGAAAAAAATACAAATTTTGCTTATTATCAACATAATTTATCGTTTGCGACAGAAGATTTTTGATTTTGATTTTTGAGAAATAAGAAAGTAAAGAAGCATTTTGATGAACTTTGTCAAGACGAGAGGTTGACAGACAGCGAACAATATTTCAAAGTACCTATCTGTTTTTTATGCAACTCTGGACACAATGAATTCAAAATTATTTTCGAAGCTATGACAGAAATCAGTAGCATTTTCTCAGTTATTTCCTCAACATTTTTATTGAAGGCAACCCAACATTTTATTTGTTGAACTGTCTTAGAAATAGAAAGCCCTGGTCGACGAATATGAAGAGGATTTCAGTGTCGACCTTAGTTTTCAAAACAACTCTTTTTTAGAATGGCACTGAAATCAAATATTGAAAAAAGACATCAATACGACAGTAATAGCCCAGTTGGTATAGGTTACAACTACCAGTAATTTGCAATACGGCTGATTTTTTTTATAAGTACCTTAAAGTATGTAGATTAACATAAAAAAAGTTTACCCGTCTAATAATAATAATAATAATAACAATGCTTTATTTATAATTCGAAATGTACAAAAAAAGTATACATGCCTGCATTAAATGGCACTGGTTTTTTATAACCGTCTGCCAGGTTGGTAACATCTCATATTATTCTTATGTCTACTACATTTTTAAGATAAAGACATACAACAACATAAATAATATAAACAAATGATTGAGGGGGAGAAACAAAGACATGAAAACAAATACAAATATAAATACATAACGTTAATAATTAAATTCACGGATTAATTACCATCTATATTGCCAAGCCTGTTGCACGTACTGAGCAAGATACTTCCAATTTTCCCCGTTTAGCTGGTTAAGTAACTCCTCCCAACTCAACTCTAATTTCCCAAAATACCGTTTCCTAATTGTTCCCAAGATCGGACAAATCGCTAAAAAATGGAAACTGCCTTCTTTAGTTTTCAAATTACAGAGCGAACAGTTGTGATTTATCCCCTCCACCCAAGGCCTGCCGTTCAAATACAGCAGTTCTGCTCTACATTTAATTACATTACGTACTATCCAAACATCATTATCTAGATAAGAGTTGTTATTTATATTTAAAGATTTGTAAATAGTATGAGACGTAGACCTAGCACGAGCCTGAATATTTTCTTGTTTATGTCGGAGTCTTATCGCTTCCACTAATCCAAACATTTGACATTTCCATTCTTTTGTCCCATTGAGACCCTGGGTAAAAGATACAGAGTACGTATTCGCCATTATGTTCCATTCTTTATACCAAAACAAATTGGCGTTTATTATTTCCCTAGCAAACAAATTAGGCAGCCTATCGCAAGGCAACTTTAATACTTTTAAAATATACTTTATATGCAGGCTCAAAGTAAAACAAAACAACCTATCCAAATTGAACTCCAAATACAAAACATAATTGGGTGTATTTTCGGGCAACTGAAAAAGACGTTTGACAAAGGAAGCTGCTCCACGCGTTCATATTGTCTATAGCCCCATACTTGAGCTGCGTAACAAATGATCGCTCTCTGTACCGCGTTAAAGCACGACCATTTCGCTTTCAAAGGAATACGTTTGTTCACCATTAAGCTACTCCACGTTCCGCAAACTGTCGCTTTAGCAGCCGTCAATTTCCGGGAGAGATGCGTCTGCAAAGAGAGTGTTGGAGTCAAAGTTACTCCTAAATACCTATAATTATTGACGCATTCAATTTCACATCCTTTATAAAACCATTTATCCTTCACCCCCAACCTACCTCCTTTTCTGAAGACCATTATTTTCGACTTATTTAAATTAACATTTAAGTTCCACGTTTCGCAATATACCTGCAAATTATCAATCATCTGTTGTAAGGTTACCGATGTAGGAGCCACCAACACAATGTCGTCGGCATACATTAAAACTCGTACGCGACGTTCCCCAAAAACACAACCACCTCCCAAAATTTCCTCAATATCATTTATAAAAAGTGAAAACAATAACGGACTAAGTAGACATCCCTGCCTTAAACCCTTTTGAGTTACAAACGCTTCAGACACTCCGTCACCACACCAAACACCCGATGCAGTACCATTATACAGATTTTTAATAACTTTTAATATTCTGAATGAGAAACCATAAGTGGATAACTTGTAAAATAATGCTTCTCTATTGATAGTATCAAATGCGGATGAAAAATCTACAAAAAAAGAATATAGTTTTCCCTTCTAGTTTACTATTTTTAAATGAACCATACTCATCAAAGAAAATATATTGTCTGTCGTAGAATAACCCTTACGGAACCCTGCCTGGCACTCATCTAGTTTCTTTTCCTCTTCTACCCACCCTTCAATACGCCCCAAAACTAATCCAGTAAATAATTTTGCCACCGCATCTATAAAAGAAATGCCACGATAGTTGTTGACGTTGTTAATATCTCCTTTTTTAAATAATGGATAAATTATGGATTTTTTAAATGATTCTGGTATGTTGCCAGTTTCAAATATCTTATTAAACATCTTTAGTAGGTGGTTAAAAAACATTTCTGAACCATTCTTGAAAAATTCATATGGAACTCTATCGTATCCGGGTGCTTTATTGTCTTTGGCCTTTTTTAAAACTCTTTGTAGTTCTACCAAGGTATAGCCTGAATCAAGTCGTTCAGTTTACCCGTCTATCAATTTCCCAAAGTCGAAAAAAAATCGATTATAATTTTTTTCCGATTGTCCTTAATATTTCGAGCTGAAATGAAGATAGAGAAAAATAAAAAATACCACCGTGTAGGGGAGGTATTTTCCAACAAAAAAGTTCATATGTATTTATTTCGTCCGAGCAGTGGTTTGTCTGGAAAAAATTCGATAATGCAGGTATGTATTTTGCAGCAGGGGAAATCACTAAAAGGGGACATTTTATTCATATATAGCATTGGCTCATTCTAAATTGGCCGAATTTTAATATATCGAATTGAAACTTGACATAGGAGTTAAAATATATATTTTAAACATTTATTCTGAGTTTCAGCTTGTTATCTTGAAAATTACCCGATCTAGAGCCACTTGACTTATCAATGGGTTTCTCGATTGGAGCACCGGACCCACCAATTCATTTTAAACAGCTCCAGTTTAGAAAATTTTCAAAATATCAACCTGAAAGTTTTTTTACAAGTTAAATATATAAATTCAAACAAGATCAAGGAGTATAAACCTTTTTTATTATTTACTTTTCAAAGCACAAGTAACTTAAAAAAGTCTAATTTTAGACCTTTTTAGATTTTTCATCAAAACGCTAGAGTTAATCGGCTGCAGATTAGTCAATTTTTTAAATATAGTTTTTAAAATAAATATAGCAAAATACAATTTTGTTTTTAACTTCTGTAACAATTTTTAAATCGATATGTTAAAAAATGTCGAAAATGGAGTCGTTGAATCCAAAGGTGTTATAGTTAAAACGAGATAGGTAAAACAGAAGACTATTTTCAAGCGCCTCGTTTTTAAAAATAACATGATAAAAATCGTTCATACTTACTAAGAATATTTATACTGGTGTACTCAACTTGTAAAAGAAATTTTATGTTGATATTCCAAAAATTGACGAAACTGGAATAGATTGAAATTAGTTCGTGGAGCCGGTACTCCTAAAATCGATAATCGAAATCGACTCCTAGATCGGGTAATTTTCAAGATAACAAGCTGAGACTCAGCATAAATGTTTAAAATGTATATTTTAACTCCTATGTCAAGTTTCAATTCGATATATTAAAATTCGTCCAATTCAAAATGAACCAACGCTTCATATATGAATAAGCTGTCCCCTTTTAGTGATTTCCCCTGCTGCAAAATACATACCTGCATTATCGAATTTTTTCCAGACAAACCATTGCTCGGACGAAATAAATTCATATGTCCTTTTTTGTTGAAAAATAACTCCCCTACACGGTGGTATTTTTATTTTTCTCTATCTTCATCCCAGCTCGAAATATTAAGGATAATCGCAAAAAAAAATGATAATCGATTTTTTTTCGACTTTGGGAAATCGATAGACTGGTAGGCTAATTTTTTTAAATTTTAATCTATATACTTTAAGGTACTTTTATAAAAAAAAATCAGCCGTATTGTAAATTACTGGAACTTTTGGTCTAAATTTACCCCTACCGACTGGCTTATAAGCAGATCTCCTCTTTTTGGAAACCTACTGAATCACATCTAGCTTCCCAGACTTGTGCACTGCTTTACTTCTCTTATTGACCTTACCAGTGACTGGCGAGTGATTTCTATTTTATTTCATCTGTGTTAGTTTAGTCTTACTTTACTGGATTTGAAAACAGTATACATATTTCTCAATGTATCAATACAACTTTTGAAACTAATTTCAGATTTTTCTTTATATTGGTATAAAGTGTAAGCTATTTTAAATGTGTATAAATTAAAGGATAATAATAGCTTCTGACGAAAAATTTAAAATTTAGTTGGACACACTATTAAAATATCATGTTACCTCACTAAATTTTATTTTACGTGTATAAATTTGAATTGTTAGTGTAAAGGCTTCTTTCAGCAAAACAGGTTTTTTTTTTTTTTGTTCAAATAAAGACAGCCCATGGTTGTTTGTTTAAAAAAAATACAAGCATAACATCATATTTTACAGTCGTTATGTTGATGACACGTTTGTAATTTTTAATGGCACTAACAGACAAGCCGAGGGGTTATTGAACTATATGAATAATGTCAACCCCAAAATATAGTGGAGATTGAAAATAATCAACAACTCAACTTCCTAGACCTAACCATTACAAAAACAACAGATAGGTTTGAATATAAAATATACCGGAAACCAACCACTACAGACATCACTATTCACGCACTATCTCTCCATCCTTACTTGCAGAAAATGGCAGCATTCCACTGCTTCATACACAGACTTCTTACTGTCCCACTCAGCAAGATAGAATACTATAAAGAAATCAACATCATTAAACACATAGCGGTGACAAACGGTTTCAAGAGTTCCATAATAGACAAATTGATAAAAAGCCATAGAAAAAGACTAAATAGAACAAACCTAAATAATGACATAACCAGAGGCAACAAATACATTTCCTCAGAATACACCAGCCTCTTGCCTAATGTGTTGAACAACATTCTCAAGAAATGTAACATCACCCTTGCATTCCGTACAAATAATAACATATCTTCATCCCTTAAACGTAGAACGGACACCCCCATTGAACATAAATCTGGCGTCTACAAAATAAAATGCCCAGAGTGTAACAAATATTACATAGGACAAACCAGGAGAAATTTCATAGACCGGTACAAAGAACACCTCCCCTGCTACAAAACCAACATCACCAAGTCGAACTACGCGCGTCACCTTGGTGAAAGCCAACACGAACTAGGTGATTTTAAATCCAGTGTAGAAGAATACAGGTTTGCAAAAAAGGCAGATTAATGAACGCGAATGAGGAATTCGAGATCTACAGAGCCTTCAAACATTCAGATAACATCTTAAATGGTCAACTTTCCTTCCAATCGCATCGTTTATATGATACGGCTTTAAATCATTTAAAAGCGCCCAACAGAGGTGTTATCAGCTGGACTGTTTGCTCTTGCCGGCAGTACTCCGACAGACATGACCGAGTGCACTACGGTGTCAGACACGTTGAGGTTTTTTTGTGTTAGTGTATGTGGTTTTTTTTATGTTTGACGAGCTCATATGAGTGAAATAAGTCTTATCTGATGATGGGGTCAAGACCCCGAAACTAGTCAAGAACAACTCACTTGAAGTCACAAGACGGACCTACAAGGTAATTAATATATTATATTATATTAAAAAATGTCCTCAATAAACTGCGGCCCCGTAAATTTTTGTGTGGGGGCCTAACCGAAAAAGTTACACCACTGACCCAAGTATTCTACAAATGGAGGATAATTTAACCGTTATTCTTTTCCATTATATTATATTTCAAAATACTGATTAAAAATCAGCTATCTATGTTTACCTAAATCAAAATGATAATTGTGTCATTTATAAACCTTAGTTTGAATCACATTTTTAAAACTTTTCTTATAAATTTACAGCCTTATTTTTAAAAGAACTGAAAGTTCCAACATGGCTTACACAAAATTATCCAACTACTTTCTTTATAATACTGTATATCAGAATAAGATAGAATTTTATGAATTAAAATGTATAGGAAAACAATCTGGAATTGACTATCGTCTTGAATGAGTACGGCGAAAACTGTAATGACCAGTAATGACAAGGAGTTTTGTAAATTTTGATAAAATTAACTTGTACTGAACCCAAGCAGGGAATATATTAACCATTTCCAATTTGGATTAGTTTAAAATGAGAATATTCACCAAAGTCATAGCTCCGGATTTACAATACTAATTAAAACTGTATATTTTTTAATAGGAAATTCCTGAAAACGGTGCTGATGTAGGTCACTTGAATGCACTCCACGGATCATCCTTCCTCGGTGGTAGTGACCTGAGGTACTGCGAGAAAGCGTGGTTGAGTTTTGCACGCCACGAATGGTCGGCAACGTGGCAGCAACACACAACACCGGAAGAACACATCGGCACAATGAATCTAGATCATGATGTGAGACTGTTCGGGAGGTATAAAATCATGAGCGTGAACCTTAAAGCCGTACAGGTAATTTTAAATACTTAATTTTTCAGTATCAGCTCTTACATGGTTCTCAATATATATATATTTTTTTTTATTATTATAAAATAGAAAAAAAAGTTGTGAAAGAAAGGACTTCATTATATTCCTATTTAGATTTTAAGACGAAAAGCACAGACAGGTTAACATCACCTGAAATCAACTTTTTCCAACTACACAAATATCCATTGCATTCATCGATTCGAGCCGATCACCTTAGCTTCAGAGACAAGGTACGATAACCCCTCAGTTACAAATTCACCATGGTAGAATAGTACTTACTAGAATTTCTCTCTGATCCCTTCAAGATAAAACGCTCAAGGACTTTGGAAACAAGACCCCTAATCTATTTTGACGCAGTAATGTACTTTGTCTTTCAAATTAAAACATATTCGAACATCAGCTTCTTCGACTCTGTCCTGCTTTCCCCACCTTTGGTTCTCAACCTAAAATTTATATTTTTTAAAATTTCGCTATTGTTATTTTCCGCAAAAACACAAATAATCAACAAAGATTTATTAGCTCCACTACTACTAGTTACAGGACTTTCTGACTTAAAGCCCACATGAAAAGAATTAGTGTATACAACTAAGATAAAACAAGGAACACCTGTTACAAAAAGAGTTTGGAAATTGGATGAAAATTCAACAAACTCTCAAAATCACTAAACTCTATTTGGATGACAGAAGGCTAACGGACTTTAGTTCGGACTAACCACAAGCTATAAAAATTATTAAATTAGTGACTCGGCTGTTGGCTTGTGAAAAAAACTAAAAAATATGTAATTGAATATAAGAACGTTCGTTTCGTGATGAAACTATATTTTTGTTTCATAATTTCATTTCTGAACTATATCCCAATGTAAATAAACGGTATCAGTTAACTGACACAAACTTTCTCCCAACTTACTGTAGTCAAAATAATATTGTTTTTAATCATTTTATTTACTACTTTTTAGAACAAAACAAAAAAATTATATTCTACCTACGTCAATCGTATAAAAAAATTATTGTCCCAGGCGGGATTCGATCGCGCGACCTTTGAATTACTGGCCGTACTCGCTACCGTGGTGCTACCCCGTGCGGCCGCCGCCGCGATGCTAGATTGACAACACAAACTTGTTTATTTTTAAACATTTCCCCATAGTTATAAAACGCCGAAGTTTTGATAAAAGCGGGTGGTGTCATTTTGTTTGGCATCTTAAGCACTATAAATACTGAAAATTTGATCAAAATCGTTGGAGCCGTTTTTGAGAAATTTGCATTTTTGTCGTTTTTTATGGGTTTTTAGGGGTAAATTACCCTTAAAAATTAGAAATTCTAAAAAATGAAAAACGCCTGGAGATATTAGGGTTTAGTACCTACATACCAAATTTCATGAAAATCGGACCAATAGTGTCCTCTCTGGTCGTGTATACATACAGACAGACTGACAGACAGACACCACTCTAAAAACACTTTTTTGGGTTCAGGGAGCACCAAAACAAAAAATTCCACTAAAAATATTTTTGGGTTCAGGGAGCACCAACACAGATAATTGAACTAAACAATTTTTTGGGGTTCTCGGAGCACCAAAACAGATAATTCAACTGAAAATTCAAATTCGAACATTTTTACGAAAATAATACTTTCTCCATATACTACGTATAGGGCGGAGAAAGTAAATAACTGAAAATACGACCGCTGAGAAAATTCTTGCCAGAGTTGGCTATAAACGGTTAATATGATGCGCTGGGACCGTTGCACTGACTTGTGTCTACGCAAAAAGTTCATGACGCGAGATTTCAGAAATATAGTCAAGCGAAAATGCCCAACGGGCCAATAGAAGTTATCACTTCAAAAAGGAAATATCCATTTTCGTGGAACTTTTAGATTAGCCCTAGTTAAAAATTTTGAGATGAAAGTTTACAGCAATTGGTATATTTTATTTTATCACAGGAGACAATTAACATTAAATTGCTGGAACTGGTCAAACGTAACGGATGATTTTACAATGATGTAAGAACTGAAATCAATGTACATAATAAATCCAAGCGTGGATTGTCCACGCGTGCTGCTACAAAAAACCATCCCAGCAGTACCACGGGGGTATACGGAATGGTAGCTCTCCAACTCCCATCTGTGGAGAAGGGTTCAGTTTAGAACTGCATGGATTGGGTTCGGAGATATTGGTGTGAAAAGAGCACTTCTCGCTCCAATAGACTTCTAATGGGAAGTCAGTAAAGCAGCGGGGACTCAAGTACCGAAGTAGCTGAGACTGGCCAGAATGTTGATGGTGGTTCTGGACCATCAAAGCAGGGCTCTATAACAAGGGCTATACCATTTTGATCATTTACAGTGACCCAGTATCGATCGCCTATGACGTCACCATGCTGACACACACCAGCTGGTAATATTTCAGTAATGTGCGCGCAGTAGTTTACTCGCTGTTGTAACTCGATGGAAAGGCTTCAGTAAAATAAAATTTAGATATTCTTAATCTACATAAACTACGGATGCTAACAGTATAAAAAACTTTTATTTTAACAGGTATTTCGAATTTTAATAATTGAAAACATTTGAGAGTTATCACAGACTGACATGGAAAAGTTACTAAGCGAGGAAATTTTTCATTTTGGAGTTATAAACAAACTTCCAGCGGGAAAGTTGTAGCCAATGAATCGATCTAAACTATCCAATTCACCAATTTGTGATAAAATGATTACAATCATTATGAAATCGTTTTTTAAATGAGCGTGAGGAGGTGCCTTGCCGCCACTCCCGAAATACAGCTGTTTGATACGGGAGTAACGTTTATGTACATATTGTTATTTTAACGTAATATAGTAATTTGTGAAGTTGCGACAGAAACTTGAAAATTTCGTCTCGGGGGTTTTTGTGGACGCTGATTTCATTTCTGACCATGCAAAATGCCCCCAGTGCACCGGGGGGAGGTCTCTGGGGGGCAAAATTTGTGAAGTTGCGACAGAGACTTGAAAATTATCTCTCCGGTTTTTTTTTTGGGCTGATTTCATTTCTGACCATACAAAATGCCTCCGGTGCACCGGGGGCGGGAGGGAGGGGACAATGTGCACAATATTTTATGAAAGGAGAATTTTAATTCTCATAGGAGAAACTTGTATTATTTAAAAGAAATTATTTTGATATCTTGTTAAATAAATATCAACATTTTTAATAAAAAGTAATCGGTTATTTTGAATTGTTAATAAAATAGAGTAATAGTAGTTCCTTTATAACATAGACACCATTTATGAATGTTCACTATGTTTTCTACAATATTTTCAAATGTTTAAACACTGAATTTTGGGCATCCAATTGATTTGCAACTAGTCAAAATTGAAATCAGCGACCCCAAAAAAATGCGAGAGGAATTTTTCAATTCTATTTATCAACTTCACAAATTCCCCCCCCCCC
>JAGFPH010011879.1:0-11218 GCA_018207615.1 Philaenus spumarius | reverse complement strand
AACAGTTTGCCAACAGTTGCGAAACAATTTGAAAACTGTAGACAAACAAGAAACAAGAAACTGTTGGCAAACAGTTTTTAAACTGTTTGCAAACAGTTTGTTGTTTCTTGTTTGCAAGTGTGGACTAGGCTTTAGATAGATAGGAGAGAAAAACATTCACATTTTGACTATTTGCATCTTAGGTGTAAAATATTGTTGGTAGAAAATGTTTTTGGTAAAATCTACTCATGGACATGAAATGAACCTCAAATGAACTGGCGAAAATAATGGTTTTGGAGTTTATTGGTGTATAGTTGATTGTTTAAGTAAGCCTAAATGGGAAACATAGATTTATTTGAATGAAACTCACTATATACGTTTTTCATTTATTCATCTTATCTGCGGGCGAAGTCGGGGAAACCCTAGCTAGTTTATAATTTATGAAAAGTTATCTTACACAGGAAGGTTCTGGACTGTAAAGAATTTGTTTTCTTAGGCCTCTTGTGAAATAGTTTCCCTACTTGCATCAGAGCATCCATTTTAGGATAACCATACTTTGTCTTACCACATAATTTCTGTGCATCAAACACATTTTCTTATGAATAAATTTTCATAATGTTCTTACGAACATTTTCACTATGTTCTTTACCAAATAAATGTAATGAAGTTTTAAAACAGAAATGAATACCAATTAAAGTGCATTACTGAATGTGGATACGGTATTTTTTTTAAACTATCAACATAATGTTTTCTTTTAAAGATTGGACCTGGCTCTGTCAATATGATGATGGACACAACATTAGGACCTTTAGCTATCGTTCAAGTAGTTACACCTTTAGAGCCTTTGTTGCAAAGGATAGTCCACAGGATATACTGCCCTCCTCTACTCATGCTTTACGCTCACTTCGTTCTCATAGCAGAAGCAATTATGGTAACTATAGAAAATATTTTGTAATAAATTTGTTTAAATACTGGAGTTAATTTTTATGGGTCACTATCATTCATGCTTTTGGTGAACCTGTAGTAACAGGCCTGTACCTATATCTGAAGAAAGTTTGTGCAAAAAACATTTCCATCACTTAAAACCACCGGTTCCGTTAAAAACAATACAAGAAGTCCCTCCGTTGTTACAGAAGATATTGTTTCTGAACTGTGAAAGGTTTAATAGAAAACAAATTTTTGGAAAATAAAACACGGTACCGTATGGTGAATCATTTGTCTTAAAATTATTAAATCAAATATGGTGGAAATTCAGAAAGAAATCTTTCTTACAAAATCCTTTTAGAATGTAATAATTTCATTGGAGTTGCAGTAGAACCTTGTTAAGTCGGATCAACCAGGACCACAACCAGTACGGGTTAACAAAAATCCGGGCTAACCAGAAAATGTAGAAGATAGAATAAAATTGACCAAACAAATAATGCATCATCTAGTGTTTCTAATTTAAACTTTTGGCTTTAAACTAACTGCATCTAAACTGGCCATTAAAATAATTTTGAAACAAAGTTCTTAATATTGCCTCTACTTTTCTCCCAATCAGGGTCGGTCGAAGTCCCTACTCAGCAGCAATTTCTTTCAGCGATTCATCTTTATCTGTTCGACACAATGATTCCATCCATTGGCACAACATTGTGAAAGTCGCTCAATACACAACTCGTACAGGGTAACAAAGCCGACAAGTGCGGTAGTCTGTGATTGAAGCAAAGCTACAGATAACTATCTTGTTATGCATCCTTCTCATGCTTACAAACATAATGCGTATTGTATTTTGCATTTCCATAAAGAGCATATTTTTTTCAGAAACCGACCCGGTTTAGATTAAATTGAAACTTTCCTTCGCATTGTACTAGAACAGCGGTTCCCAACCGTGTGATACTGGGCCGTCGATGCTGGTCGACAGTCCACGAGATATTGCGAAAAATATGAAATTCAAAATTGTTATATAGTACAAAAACCTCTAATTTCAGAAAAAAATAATATTTAGTTAAAGAAAGGTAAAAGAAAAAATAATGAGTTTTTGACAACTAATGGGACACATGCTATATCTGGAATTCATACTGGTTTAGTCGCCAAAGTTAGGTCAGTTGCTCCCTTGGTTTAATGGACGCATTGTAGCATCCATAGAAAGGCTCTTGCAGTTGAAGGTTTGGAAGATGTCTAAAAAAAACTCTTGATGATGCTGTAAAAATGGTCAACTTTATTAAAGCGAGATGTAAAAACTGTTTGGTGTTTTGTGTGATGAAATCGGCAGTGAACACAAACAGCTTTTACTTCACTGCGAAGTTTGGTGGCTCTCGTTAGGTAAAGTGATGTCAAGATTGTTCGAACTCCGCGATTAACTCAGGGTTTTCCTTATTGAGGGAGATTATGATGGAAAACTTGCAACTTCCTACTTATACTGTGTGACCGATTAAAACTGGTTGAAACGGTTGGCATACTTGGCTGACATTTTCGGGGCTCTCATCGTTCTAAACTTAACTCTGCATGGCAAGGACCTTCATAAGGATGGTAAGACTATCCAGCAATGGCCAAAAATGTACTGTCCGATTGGCCCAAGGGCGGCTATAAATAAAATGGCGGTTGTGAGGACCTCATCATAAAATACTTCATAAATATACAACTTTATTTGTGATTCGTAATAGGTACAAAAAAATTAGTGGGAAGTTTGGTTTTCACTAGCCAGTGTATTAATATTTGTTGTTGACAAACGAAGCAACTGAGTAAATGACTTAGGAAACACTTGTATTTTGACTTTATAAATTTAAAGTTGGAAAAGCTGATTTCGAAAAGATACGTGCTTCTCAATGAGTCCATTAAAAGGTCTAAGTTTCACAAGTTGGAGTAACATTCTCCCCGGACTAACTTTAAAAAGTCTATTCCTATTTCGTTTCTTCCCTGGTAAAAATGATCTGACTGCAAATCGCACAATTCCAGTTGAAGGTCTGCTCTGCTTACGTGGCTGAATAAAAACTTAAATTATTCCTTCGATTTTTTTAAAGCCGGTTTTTTAATTCTTCTGCAACTGTGTCAATGTATTTTATATGAGTTAAATATGAAACTTTCTCAAAATAATTAATTTCAGCAAAGTGCTCTTTACAGCCAGGAAAAATAAAAAATCATGTTTTTCTAATGATGACTTGAAAAGCTTAATTTTATTTTTAAATCCTCTTAAGTTGGCCATATTCGGATGCTTTCCCTGTATCTTCAAATTGAATTCGTTAAGGTGAGACGTCGAGTCTGTTAGAAATTTTCCATATACAATTTGATTTTCCAGTTACATAGGTTTATCCAATGTGAATTTTGTAATGTTTAAGTATTCAGAGACTATGCCTGCCTTAATCAGTGTTCTTAATAATTGAACTGTGAGATTTCACTTTAACAAACTAATGCTTGTTTATTGTACAGATTGAACGAGATATTATGGTCTGGAACCACAAGAAATATGTAAAGCCCTTGTTAGTAAAAGAAGACAATGCGATAGCTCGCCATCGCAGATGGTACAGTCAGTTTTATTCAGAAAACAGTCCACGGTTCACATACAGCCGGGACACTTTGGAATGGTGAAGCTATTGACCAAACCGTTAAACTGTGATTTAGTTTAGTGTAAATTTGTGTTAAGAATTAAGTTAATACTAAGATACAGCTGTGTCTGTTGTTCGTCGGCCATATCGGATAACTGAAATTCTGACTAATGTTAAACTCAACATATTTTCCTCAGGCTTGTCATTTAGAGCAAATTTTAAACTTTGAATGGCTAGCATAGCGTTGTTTTTCTTATTTTGTGTTACCTTTATTTATTGTAACACAAATGTAACTAGGGTGATTCAGGAAGAAAGGGAAACACTTATAATGTGAACTAATGATAAACTAAACAAATTTCATTTGAACATAGGTTCAAAACGCTTAATTTTCTATCTGTCTGTCATTTATTGTTTTTTTCTAAATAACAAGATATAATTCCAGAACAAAAATAGCTATCAATAGCAAATTTTCAGAATATTTCATGATTAAGTTTACAAAATATTGCAAACTATCCACTTTACAAAAGAAATAAGAGAAACAAATTTTTAGCTCATTTTAAATGCTTAAATTACTAATAAGAGTCAAAAAATTATGTCCCTTGTATTTTTTTTTTTTTTTTATAAAATGGATAGTTTCTTGATCAATATAAGTACTATAGATGGATTTATTAGACGGTGACCTGCGCGAAAAATCTGGCGCATGTAGGGGAGGTCCCCCCACCACATAGTTATCAGAGCCCACTGCTAAGAGAAATGAAAATCATCTGTTTATTATCGATTGCAGTCGTATTAACAGAGTATATTATTATACACATTCTGTGAAAAAATCATCAAGATACAATAAATTACTTTATTTATAAATTATTATTATTAAATTTTTAGTATCGAAAACGTATATACTTCGTAAACAAAATTTCACAATACATTTTTTAAATGTACATATCTTTTGATATATATATTCGATTTTAAACATTAAAAAAGATTTTGTTTCACAATAAAATTCTCTATAACTTATTATATTCATAACTCAATACAAAATTAAAATAAATGTCAAATAATAAAAAATAAAAAAATATTGTTCACCATTTGTCGAATTTGAAATAGTATATTTTATAGGCCTAATTAGTAAAAGTATTAACATTTGTTGTAACAATCTGATTTTTTTAAATTGTTATTATAGATATGTTTTCTATGTGTGGTTCAAATTTTATTAAAATTGGTTAAATATTTTTAAAGTTATTAAATTTTTACTGAAGACGTGAATGATTGTTCACCGAATAAAGATATCGGAAAGTAATATTTATAGGCCTAATCAGTAAAGGTATTAAAATTTGTTGTAACAATCTGATTTTTTTATATTATTATTAAAGATATGTTTTCTATGTGAGGTTCAAATTTTATTGAAATTGGTTAAATATTTTTAAAGTTATTAAATTTTTACTGAAGACGTGAACGATTTTTCACCGAATAAAGACTTTTAGGTTAGGTTTTTTTAAAAGTGTATACCTGAGCCTTGCTGGTTCTTTTAACCTTTATTATAACTGCTGTTATAAAATATACGAAATAATTTGATTTGAACATTAATTTAACATTATTTATTGTCCTAGCTTTAGGGTTATTATTAATCCTACTCTTTTATTATAAAGAAAACTTAACATGATTATGTGTATAGAAGGTTACCATATTCTTTTAATATTCCCGTTAACATTGTTTTATTGTAATATGTAATTAATTTAATCATTGTATTATCATTCTATAATAATAACATGAGTGGACATTGTAAGGAGCAGGGCTGGTAATAAACAAATATTAGTAAAGAGAAAAATAGCATCAACATGCCTGCTGGTGCTCTGCTTAGTTTGCCACATTAAGGGAAAGTGGTGGTGCGAGGGGGAGGGGAAGTAGAGTGGGGGTTATACCCTCCCTCGCCACTGTCTCCTTCTCTCTCGCACAAGTACTCAAAATAGGTCACCGTCTAATAAATCCATCTATAACATCCATTTGAACTGAATATTTTGTGCAACTGTTCTGTTTTAACAATTAGTTTCTTTGTAGTTTTTACTTTAATTGTTTTAAATGGAGGCTATTTTTAAACCATTGAGTGTTAAAGTTTGTTTCTAAATTTTTGCCATTAATGTTTACAATTAATAAGTGTTTAGAGTTTATACGTTGTTTTTGAAGTTTTTAGCAGTATAGATTGAACATATACAGGAACAGTTTTTGTAAAATATTTATATTATATGTGTCTCTTACACATCAATCAAATGCTATTAATTGTGAAATATACCAGGATTACATATTGAAATAGTAATTCTAGATGTTTGCAATGTTTTTAAGATTTATAATTGATATAAAACATTGAATATCTGTGTAGGTTGAGACTGTAGATATTACACATTGATTTATTGTATTAAAAACGGATGATGTGGACTTCCAAAAGTTTCAAAACTAACTGAACTGAGACCTAAGGTAATTGGTAGATCCTAAGGTAATAGTCAGCATGCATCGGTTAACCACCCACCTTGTGTATAAGAGATCTATAAGATGGTTTACGTGACACTCAAAGTGAGCTTTAACCTCAAAACTAAAGAAACCCGTTTGTTTTAAACACAATAATTATAAGAAATAACACTTTGGAAACAATGTTCAATACATTAGTTTTTATGTTTATCCAAAAAAGAAATGTTTTTAAAGTAAGAATCAGGGGAATATATTTTGTTCGGCCATTTCAGTTAGCGGTGTTTCTACTTCATTTTAGTATAGAAAAAACATCTGGGTTGGAATTTTTTGAAGAGACGACCTGTTTTACGTTATTTTAACAGAAAGAAGTAATAGAACTACTATTCACCGTCACTATAATTTAATAACTTATAACTTAATTCAAAGTAACTAATTGATCCACAGGCAGGATGTACTAAGTCACCATGCTTCTTATTTAAGGCTTTTTTGCCTCTCTATCTAGTAACATTTTTGAAAATAAAGTTATAACAAGCCATACCTATTGAAAAAAATTTTAACACTAAGAATAGAAAATTGTGTTCGATACATCTGAATTCAAAGTTCACATCTACGTCTACACATGAGAAATAATAATTTGTTAACTTTTGCCGTAGCAAACCAAAATACAATTTAGACTAACAAAAATTTATTTTTAGTGATTAGTGTACGAAATTGTTTTATAATTCGGAAGTAGGAATGTATTGTTATATATCAGCATTTGTAAACGTGTTTACATCAAATGAAACCATTAGATTTTTAATTGATTTAATTGATTAATTGAACATTGGTTCTTCTTTATTTCCAACCCTATAAATGAAATAGTTGCTTTATTGAAGGCTAATTTTTTCACTCAAGACAAAGCGTTGTAGTGGGATGGGAATCAAACTCTGAAGATTCTCAAGCGCAAACTGTAGTAACAGCACAAGGAAAGCCTCACTCAAATGAGGCCATTTAATAATAATATTTATTTTTTTAGAAGAAGTTAGGACCAATAAGTCCTGTATTCCACTTAACATCGAATTTCAAAATACATAAAAATTCAAACTACAAACAAAAATTAATAAGCACAAAAAACTGTAAAATAATAATTACTTCTAAAACATAATGTAAAAAAAAAAAACTGAGAAAACTAAAAATATACATATTTATCTCTTAAGTAAAATAAAACTAAAAGTAAATTAGGCTACACTATAAATTATATAAACACACTTACACTCTCAAACACACCAACATTCAAGAACATCCCTCACAACTGCCCAAAACTAATAATTTAGGTTAATAATTTGTGTATTTCGTATTCTTCAAGAGTATCCATTTTGCTGTTTTTATGGCAGAAGTGCAAGATGTCCATATTTTCAACAATGCTATTAAACATGTGGTTCTTATCAATAATATGTCGCACGAAACTCGATTTCTGTAGTAGGGCCCTAGCTTTAGGGACATGCTCACGAAATCTTGTCATAAAACGTCCCGTCTGCCACAATTTAAAAATCATTGCAAGTGGAACACTTATACACCTTTTACTTTTTAAAATGTTTTGTGATGTGTTTTTTGTGTGTGTTTTGTTGTGTGAAATATTTTAACGATGTACAGCTGAACGGAACTTTTATGTAGTGAAAGATTTGAGAATGGTCTGGTTAAGAGATCAAACAGGTCATCCACAAATAAAGAAATAAGGAATATGAATTGACGTTTTCAAATTATTAGTACCTAAATTATTATTCGTACACCCTATTCCAGAGGCTAAAATACCTAAAATGAATAATATACCCAAAACTATAGCAGAACCAACAACCCAAAGCCTTCTTGAACTTAACACGATCATTCATGCATTTCAAACTCTCCGGCAATGAATTCCAGAGCCTACACACTGTCACAGTGAATGATTTATTAAATATCTCAGTTTTGTGCCTGGGTATAAGTAATAACGAACCTCCTCGCCATGTGTCGGTAGCATTTACATTTAGGGGTATAAATCGTAAAATAGCTACAGAAAATATAATATGGGAAAAGCACATTTAATTATGTTTTCTTACCCTTATTTTATTCAGGATGTGTTAACTACGATATTAACACGTTCACTGCTACACAAATGTTATATTTCCTATGCTAGGAGCTGACCTTTTATTTTTTATATTTATAGCCTAAATGAGTAGAAATTATTTTATTTTTTTTAAAGTTTATACGTAATAATCACTAATATTTTAAAGCGTACGCACATGTGCGCCCATAGCACATAGGCTTAAAATTGGCGTGTGAAGCACGCAATGCTCTGTGTATTAAAAATTCTCCCAATATGCGGGTTGGCGTGCAATGCACTGTGCGTCGGCCGCTTCTCATAGTGTTTAGTGTCAAGCTCACATGTGCGTCCTTAGCAGTGAACGTGTTAAAGGACTTTCAAACTAAATATGGTCTGGAATAAACAGAATATACAATAATAAACATTTACATAATTAGTGTTTTAATACTGTATACAAAAATACAGAAAATGAAATATAATTTTATATAAATAATTTACTTTGATTTTAAAGAGTAACATCTTTCATTTGTTCAGTACAATTTCTTGCTTGAGTTCTTTCCAACATCTGACCATCAGTACGTACCTAAAACAAAATTGCTTAATTAACTTACAAATACATTACACTATTGCATCCCATTTATTTGTTCCCACCAGATCCAGTTAAGGGTCGGCTCTAGCTATCGGCCATGTTGGCTGACACTCCATAAGACCAATGTTAAATTAAAATTCAAATTTTTCCTTTATTTTTGATCGGAAAATTATAAACGATATGTCATTTTAAAGCTATGGTCAATATGCATGCAAATGGCTTTTAAAAAATTAAGAAAAATATTTTGTTTAGTATTTATTAACAATTTAAAACATTGATTTTTAATATTGTTTTATGTCGTCACTATTAATTATAGCGAAAAAGTACCAAGCCATTCGCCTGAAGAATTTCGAGCCCCAGATTTTGGTATTTTTTTTAAAACGCTATTTGAACAATTGCGGGTTTTAAATGGATTTAGGCTGAGCAATGTCCGTGTAACCTACCGCCGCTATAGGGTGATTTTAAATATTTTTTACGTTGTAACTATTAATTATAGCGAAAAACTACCAAGCCATTCGGATAAAGAATTTTGTCCCCAAGATTTTGGTATTTTAAAAAAAACGCTATTTGAATAATTGCGGGTTTTAAATGGATTTAGGATGAGCAATGTCCGCGTAACCTATCGCCGCTATAGGGAGTCGCATGCTGCTTTCTGTTTTACTAGAGCCGACCCTTAAAGCAGAACTGTTGAGAACATCGTAGTTCTAAATAACTATTTTAATATAACAAGGTTTCAGTTTTTTGTGTTGGACTGCATTTTACATGCCCAATGTCGATTTAATCATCAGACGTTTTAGTGATGTTGTATATTAGGCCAAGCGGTAGGGGTAATTTTAGACCAACAGTTCCAGTAATTTACAATACGGCTGATTTTTTTTGTAAGTACATTAAAGTATGTAGATTAACATAAAAAAAAAGTTTACAAGTCCATCGATTTCCCAAAGTTGAAAAAAAAATCGAAAAATATTTTTTTTTTATATTCCTTAATATTTTGAGCTGGGATGAAGATAAATAAAAATAAAAAATACCACCGAGTAGGGGAAGTATTTTCAATAAAAAAGCTCATATGTAATTCTTTCCTCCGAGCAATGGTTTGTCTGGAAAAAATTCGATAATGCAGGTATGTATTTTGCAGCAGGGGAAATCACTTAAAGTTGAAATCTCATTCATATAATATTATAAAGCGTTGTCTCATTCTAAATTGGCTTATTTTTAATATATCGAATTGAAACTTGACATAGGAGTTGAAATATATATTTTAAACATTTACGCTGAGTCTCAGCTTGTTATCTTGAAAATGACCCGATCTAGAGCCACTTGACTTATCAATGGGTTTCTCGATTTTAGGAGTACCGGATCCACGAACTAATTTTAATCGGCTCCAGTTTAGAAAATTTTCAAAATATCAACCTAAAAGTTTTTTGCAAGATAATCCGGAGTTTACTGTATTAGAGTGTTCAGCTTATGGTCCCTACAATAATTATCCTTTAACATTTCAAAGGTTTACCTAAGCCAAGCTTTGTCAGGGTCTATTTCTATACACTAACTTGACAGTCAGCTGTGTAAGGACACGGAGTGTTTGTACTGATGGATGGGGGTTTCAAAGCTTTTTATTATTTATTACATTTAACTTATAGAAGACAGAGGAAACAGAGCAGGCACATGCAGTGTACCAACAAAACTGTTTGAGTTGTCCTTTCATTTGATGTATTATTTATAATTGTAACTTAAATTTATAAATACTACAAAGCCTTAAATCCCTGATATTTATTTTGAAACACCCGGTATTATCAACCCCAGGTCCTTAATATTTAATACCAGATGTTGATACAAAATACTCAATAAGTCGACGCACACAACACTGCGAAATACAACAGCTTTATTTCAAGCTGTCGTGGCCAGGTAATGAGCACGAAAACCAGTTAGCAAAATGGAACTTGGCCGATTGAATTTGCAGCAGACATTTAGACCAAGGTAACATGTTACCAACTTACCTACATTGTATCCAGCTTAACCAATCGGTTCAGTTTCTTTATAAAGCCACTCGTAGGCTTCATGATATCCCATTTTCTTCAGTAATGGTCCAACCTTCTCTCTACATAAACTGTGGTATTCGTTCAGATTAGAGATCTACAACAAGATTGTTCAATAATTATACAAAATTACTTAACATATTTCAATTCTAAACATCCTATAGTAATTGCTTTCGTCGTAAGACAGTATTATCAACAAAAATAATAAAACTAACACACTATCGCCTTCTGTAATATATGTGAGTTTAAGGGAATTAGTATAACAAAAAAGGGTGTAACGTAAAGGGAGGGGTATTGCTAAGTTTGGATGATTTAGGCTAATTTAAAATCACATTTAAAAAATAATTAACGTAGAAATCCAAAGGGGAATCCAGGTAGTTTTGTTTTTTATTAGAACTAAGTCATTAGAAATTGTTAGAAAAAGAAAAATTACAAAGTTATAAAAAACAAAGACAATTTAGATAGGTTTTAAAAATAAATAAATGACGTCAGAAGAAAATAGCCTCAACATCAAGGTGTCAAATAAAACAAGACGGACATTTAGTCTCAAAACGAGTCCCATATAATATAGGTAAGC
>JAGFPH010011878.1:15828-27025 GCA_018207615.1 Philaenus spumarius | reverse complement strand
ATCAATAATTTTATTTATAAGCTTGTATATATAACTGAATCTTAGTTTTTTAAGGTTAGTTTTTATGTTTATTGATATAATTTTATTTTGTATGTTTATGAATCTAATTTTTTTATGCCTATGAATGTATTTTTTAGGCTTACATAGTTACTTAAATTGTTTTAGTTTATTAATAAAATGTTGAAACTTATTTCGTTATTAAGATGAAAACATTATTTGTGGCATAAATAAAACATTGAACGTTTATTCTGAAAGTGATACTTATTTCCTGTTTGTGTGGATTGAAATAGTTTCATAACTAACCAGACCATAGAGTAAGTAATTGATCTGTTAAAATACTTTCTAGCATTCTATATTTCGAACGATAACATATTAGGCTGAACTAAACGTACAATCATAACAAAGTTGAAGTACATTTATGTTACAGTAATATATAAAACAAAATTCTTTAATCATGAAATTATTAAAATCTATAACAAAGTGTTAATAAAATCGTTTTTTTTTGGGGGGGGGGGGGTGACTAAAAGTTCCAACCAAACTTTCCCGTAAATGGCCCCCTCCGAGAAACTGTCCTGGAGCCGCCCCTGCTTTTGTGAAACCACATTGCATGTATTGGTACATTAGTGTAAAAAAGATAAAACTGTTAAACATTGCGTTTAAATGTATATACAGTAAAGGCAAGCAGAAACACTGCGATGGCACCGCGCCACTTACAAATACACAATGATAACTCTTGACTTCTGCGGCTCCTACTGCCTAAACTAAGCAGCCCAAGTAGAAAAGTCAAATTACAAAAATTACATTTATCTATTTTTGTACAACTTTCCCGCTTGAAAAATTTGCCTGACCGAATTTTTTTTTTAAATCCTCGCTTACTACATTTATTACGTCCTCCTCAGTTGCGTTTCAGTTATAAAAGCCTATATAAAATATATAACAAATGTATATACATTTCTTGGTGTCACATGAGGAAAGACAGTTTTATTAGCTTTAATTTGATACCATTTACAAAATTACATCATCATCTATACATTCAGTGAGTTCATAGAGCGGCCGATGTCAGCAGTGCTGCTAGTAGTACGGAAACTTCTTATGAAATGCATTAGCATAGCTTTCCAGTACTGCCAACTAAAGTCCGGACGCACAATAGGATCGAAAAGCCACTTTTAGCCCGTGTGATGAACGATACTTTTCATCACACTGTGATTAATATATTAATAATAAATTTAATATATATTTTTCTTCAAAATAACCTATCGTTTCTCAGTAACATTCCTGAAGTACAATGACAACATAGTTTACGTTTACAGCACTAACTAAATTATTGAGATCAGATGATTTTAATATCAACAGGGAAACAAATAATTCTTTCTTAATTCTAAGAATCTGTAGGGCTGGGCATTGATTTTTAAGGAAAAGTTTATCTTGCCTTCGCTGTTTTATTCTGTCCTTATTTTATCGCTTTCAACAGAGAATAACCGCAAACATTACATGGCAACAATACATTAAATAAATTTACATAAATTTACATTACATAAATTAATTGGAGCAGCTGATATCAAATAATCGCGTAATATTAATAGACACAATTTTAATACACTACTACCGATACTTTTACATGAATAAACGTTCTGATGTAATTTTTTAAATAATATGTTATAAGTTTCAGTCTCTGGCACTACTGAACCGATTGAAAAAATAGTTTTACTAATAAAAAGCTACACTATCCCTGAGTAACATAGGCTATAATTCATTTCGATAAAACCTTTTTTTATTTCAATATTTGTAAATTTAATCGGAAAAAATTCTTAGGTTAGGCCTAGAATGATAAACCAACTACTCATGTATTTACATTTATTACCATAGCAACCAATTCAATAAAATAACAGATAATATAGCTGTTTGCTCCAATATTTCCATTAACAGCTGATTCCAAAATTTGAAGCAATTATTTTTGTATTTCTAGCTTTTAGGTTAGGGTTTCAAAGTGTAGAACTGAGCCTTGCTGGTTCTTTAACCCTTATTATAACTGCTGCTATAAAATATAAGAAATAATTTGATTTGAACATTTAACATTATTTACCATCTTAGTTTTGATGTTATTATTAATTCTACACCTTTATTATAAATAAAACATATGTTTTTAGAAGATTCCATTGGGGGTTGGCATGCGTAGCACGCAGGTGTCTCCCCTAGTATCTAATAAATTAATAAGATGACATTTCAAATCATACTTATTACAGATAGAGCTACTGGTGTTAAATTTATAACTAATTTAGAGACCGGCAAAAATTCCAGCTGATTTTGTCGACCTAGACCAGCAAAACGCTATTTTCAATACTCTAAACTAATACTGAATGTGACTATTTTCGATACAGTGTGATAATTTTTTTTTTAATTTGTAAGTGTCCATTACATATTTAAATTATATCGAGGTGTATCAAGACTTATTTTACGCTCTGTACAGGTGTCCTCGAACACTGGTCTCCTTTCGTGGTTTTGTTAATTGGGTCCGAGATAAACATATTTCACAATATAAACATGGGTCTACGGTGCTTACGTTTTCGTCTGTCTGTCTGTTTTTTACACAATAATTTATATCTAGAGAACGGTTTGACCGACTGAGTTCACATGAAATATGTTTGTCTCGATCCTAGGAACAAATAGGCCTACACAAAAGAGGACCAGAGAGTTCGCTGTATATTGAATAATAACTGGCTTAAACCAATGAATACATATACATAGTATATGTATTCATTGCTTAAACTTAGAGGGGGTTGTACCCCCCCCCCCCCCCGGTGGCCGGACATTAGACCACATGGACATTCGACCACAGCGGACATTCGGCCAACTACCTGGGTTGGGTCAGCTAGGGCAATGAATACAGAGTTTCTGTATTCATTGGCTAGGGATATGTAAATATTCCTCGCCGGATAATCCACCATACCTTTAAAGAAGTGTGGGGGATTGGGGTTGGAATATATTAAAGGGGATGGTCGGTTAGGTTATAATAATATGTAATATACAGTAATATAATTATACAATATAATAAACTAATTTGGCAAAACTTACTATGAGGACGAGACTGAGTAGTGTAGTTAGTCTTGAAGTAGGCTAGTGTAGTAGTAGCGGATGCACCAGCCCTTGGGCCTACGACCATCCTCTTTAATATCTTCCAACCCCCTCCCCCCACCCCTCCTTAAAAATGTGGTGGATTGTCCGCCGAGTAATATTTACATATCACTAGCTGACCCAACCCAGGTAGTTGCCCCCAAAAGTGTTACCGAATGTCCGCTGTGGTCTAATGTCCGGTAACCGTTCCCACCAATAATCTTAAAATCCAAAAGTTGGAAATTTTTATTTTTTGATTGAATTGCATGCAAAAACTCCCACTTTGAGTTTGGGATTCGAAAGTTTTTGTTGTTAATTAGTTAATTACCAACATTCACAAATAACAAGCAAGTTGTTATAATTTCCAACCCAAAACTTTTGGGCAAATCCAAATATTTCTGTAGCAAAAAATAAATGCATTGTCTTCTTTTAAATTATTTCTGGGAAATTTAGTTCCAACCCTTGTTACTGTGGCAATACTGACTGTCACTGACGTGCCATGTACTGCTCCAGGCTGCCAGAACAGTTTTGCCAGATTGGGTTTTTTTGCAAAACGTTTGCGGCATATATTGGAGGAAAGAAAATGGTGGGGGAAATATGGGAATATTTTTCAATAATGTGATTGATAAACATCTTAAAATGCTTATAAAATATTAAAAACTCTTAAAGCTCTCAATATAGCACCTACTGTGTTAAAACCCCTTTTTAAAAGAAGTCCATTAAAAAAAATAAAATCCAAAGGTGAGCCTCCAGGGCCGATCTCCTCTGATTTTGCCCCCCCCCCCCCCCAATAATTTGTTGTAGATACGTCCCTGACAATGGCTGAAGAAAATAGCAGTGTGCACAAAAGAAAAAATCATTAAACAATTTTCCATCGGTAACTACTTTCAATTTCATCATTAATGTACAAATACGTTAAAACCCCATATTCTGGGCTTTTTTTTTTTATTTACCCAGTAATACCAATGAATACAAGTTTCTGTATTCATTGGTAATACTAGACCCCTTGGGAAAATTGTCTGGCGCGGCCCATGAGTCTAGTATTATTGTATTATTCAGTCCAAATCAACAACAAGATAAGTTACAAAATACGCATTGTAAATTACAAAATACGATATTATTTAATAAATCGCAATAGTTGAAACCTTCTAAATGTTGTACCCAAATTCGAAAAATGTTGTTTTGTAAGTGTTCATTTGGAAGAGCACTAGCATTTCAACTTCTTGCGTCTAGGGCGAGAAAATTGAAAAAAAATACCCATAAAACAATAAATTCGACCACGCAGCTGAACCGCTGACGTGAGTTGAGCAAATTTCCAAAATTAAGTTTATATGTTTTAGGGTTTCAACCAACAATTTGGGAAATAGGTCTATTCACGACGGTGCTGAATAGCTGCAAAATAGTTCGCACGCCATTCCGCATACTGGGAGTATATTCAATAAACAAAGCATTGCGTGCTTCGCACGCCAACCCCCGTATTGGGAGTATCTTCAATACACAATGCATTGCGTGCTTCGCACGCCAATCCCACGGTAGAATCCACCACATGGCTTTGAACCACGGGTGCTTCTATGGTATTTTACGTTTTGGTCGATTTTGGGGGAACCAAGCGAGCTGTAAGGTCGCGTAAAGAAACAAAATGTGCAAAATAACATCCTACATTTATATTTGTAGAAAAAAATCAAAAACAAATTCATTCTCGTAGGAAAAATCTAAAAAAAATAGTTACTCCGGTCAAAAAACGTGCTTCCGATTGTTGGATTTTTTTTGGGCTAACGAACTCGTCCGAGCGACGTAGACAACCAACACGTGTACCAAATTTGAACCAAATCGGACTTAAAATGCGGCCGTTAGAGTGCGAACACATATATACTTATGATTTTTAATGACACCCCAAAACGTGTTCTGGGGACCATGATCGGTGCTCATTTGCTACTCCCGACATTGGGTCTTACCATAAGGGCCACTGCTCTATCTCATTTTTCCTATGGAAATTCGCTAATAATGCCTATACTTTAAGCTAAGAGAGCTCAAATTTATTACACTAATTTTTAAATGGTAGCCTACAAAATAAAAATAAACCAAACATTGGACGAAACTCACAAAGCGGCCGATTTTTGGGCCTAGAAACGCAGATCTTATTTAAAACACAATTATTGTACCCGATATTAATTTCATTGTATACTATGTACAAACTACCGTTGACCTAACTTCACTAAAAACCGGTTATAGGTTAGAAAAGCAGAAATACTGTGACGTAGCAGATGACGTCACGGCCTGCGGACTTCCACGCTCCGCCCACTCGGCCAGTGTTCGCTCGAGTTTTTGGCAAAGCCATTGTTTAACAGCTGTTTTGTCGCAGACTGTAACGGAATATTAAGCCAAACACAACTTGTAATGTAGGACATATTTAGCGAAATTGTTGTACAAACAGACAATTATCGATTCCTGTGGTTATTTTGAATATAATAATTTCCATCACCGAAAAGAGATGACATCCACCCCCATGGTAAAAGCCCGAATCGGCGCTAGTTCATCTTTGTTCCTTGAGCCATTCTCTAATCATTGTTCAAATTGCAAGTCAGTCGGTCATTTCCGAAAACATTCTGAAGCGAAAAACCATCATACACTGGACCAGGGGTGCTCATCCCACCCTACTTTGATGACTTACTCCGCCCTATTTTGTTATAAACCCCAAAAATCAAACAACAGGAAGCACGTTTTTTGACTAGTGTAAAAATGTTTTTGAGGTTTCTCCTACTGAAATGAAACTTTTTTGGTGTTTTATCTATATAAAGATAAATCTATACTAATAAATATTATAAAGCGGTAAAGTTTGTTTGTTTGGTTTTTTTGCTTGTATGTAGGGGGTAATCTCTGGAACTGCTGAACCGATTGAAAAAATAGTTTTACTAATAAAAAGCTTCACTATCCTTAGGTTAGGCCTAGACTGATAAACCAACACATGTGTTTACATTTATTACCATAGCAAAAAATTTATTAAATTAACAATATAAAACACCTGTTTGCTCTAATATTTCCATTACACTTGATTTCACACTTTGAAGCAACTATTTGTATTCTTAACTTTTAGGTTAGGTTTTTATTAAAATATAGACATGAGCCTTGCTGGTTGTTTTAACCTTTATTATGACTGCTGTTATAAAATATTCAAACTAATTTGATTTGAACATTCAACATTATTTACCATCTTAGCTTTGGGGTTATTATTATCTATACTAATATTATAAAGAGGTAAAATTTGTTTGTTTGTATGTAGGGCGTAATCCCTGGAACTACTGAACCAATTGAAAAAATAGTTTTACTAATAAAAAGCTTCACTATCCCTGAGTAACATAGGCTATGACTCATTTTCATAAAAATATTTTTTATTTCAATATTTGTAAATTTATAGTCGGAAAAAATTCTTAGGTTAGCATAGGCTGATGAATGACCACAGCAACCAATAGAATAAAATAAGAGATAAAACAGCTGTTTGCTCTAATATTTTCCATTAACGCCTGATTTCACACTTTGAAGCAACTATTTTTTGTATTTCTAACTTTTAGGTTGGGTTTTTATTAAAGTGTAGACCTGACCCTTGCTGGTTCTTTTAACCTTTATTATAACTGCTGTTATAAAATAAACAAAATAATTTGATTTAAACATTTAACATTATTTCCCATATTAGCTTTGGGGTTATTATTAATCCCACACCTTTATTATAAAGAAAACATAGCCTAACATGATTTTGTGTGTAGAAAGTTCCGTCGGAAAAAAGTTCCGTAGAAAGTAAATTTAGTCGGAAAAAATTCTTAGGTTAGCATAGACTAATGGATTACCACAGCAACCAATTGAATAAAATAAGAGATAAAACAGCTGTTTGCTGTAATATTTTCCATTAACGCCTGATTTCAAAATTTCAAGCAACTAGCCTACTTGTATTCTTAACTTTTAGGTTAGGTTTTTATTAAAGTGTAGACCTGAGCCTTGCTGGTTCTTTTAACCTTTATTATAACTGCTGTTATAAAATAAACGAAATAATTTGATTCAAACATTTAACATTATTTCCCATGTTAGCTTTGGGGTAATTATTAATCCTACACCTTTATTATAAACAAAACAACATCATTTTGTGTATAGAAAGTTCCGTTGGTTTCTATAGAAGGAACGGGGTTGGCGTGCGGAGCACGCATGGGGTTCCCCTAGTAACTAGTATATGATATTATTCTGCACATATTGTTTTTTACACGACCTTATAGGCCGTCTGGTTCCCCCAAAATCGATCAAAACGTAAAATACCATAAAAGCAACCAATATTCAGCCCTCCAAGCGAGTTTGTCCGCTTCGACTGCGAGGAAAGCGAAGCAGTCCATACTCTGATGCCGCAAGGTCTATAAAACTCGCGAGGTTTTTTCCGCTGCGAGCAAAATGAAGCACAGCGTGAGCCGGGGCTGGAGGCTGAAGTGCAAACAAATTCCACTAATATATTTCGTACACGCAGGCAGCTATTCGCGAGTAGACCAATTTTCCCCAAATTATCGGTTGAAACACTAAAACGTATAAACTTAATTTTGGAATTTCGCTCAACTCACGGCAGCGTCAGCGGTTCAGAAATATTTTTACCCACGTGACCACCCTCTGAATTACAGGAACATCCTGTAAAACCTGTGCGCAATCAGTAATGTTAAAATTGACATTGTAGGCACACCCCCACGCGATTATCATACAAATATGTTTCAAGTTTTTATTGTTGTAAAATATGTGGGACAGCATGCATGGCCGTAGCCAGGGGGGAGGGGGGTTAGCGGGGGTCAAATCTAGCAGTAAAAATTAATACTAGGTTTAAAAAGTCCAAGTTAAATTATAAAATAGACAACACAACAGAGGATCCAACAACACATTTTACATCATTGTGCATTGCATGCATACTGATATTTAGATTTGCTTGATTAAACTACAACGTACAATAGCCTACACATGGATGCAGTAGGTTACAGCCTTACTCTCTTGTGAGCTTGATCTGATCTATTAAATAAGAAAACTATGAAGGTTCAACAAAAATACTTTACCTTAACAAAACAAAATCATTCATCATCCTTACATCGTATAATATTTTACATGGGAAACTATATCAACATTTTAAAAATAAGCATGGATATTGGTGTTTAACACGTTCACTGCTATGCAAATTTCGTATTTCCTATGCTAGGAGCTGACCTTTTATTTTTACTTTCTCCACCCTATACTTAGTATATGGAAAAAGTATTGTTTTCGTAAAAATGTTCGAAATTGAATTTTCAGTTGAATTATCTGTTTTGGTGCTCCCAGAATCCCAAAAAATTGTTTAGTGCAATTATCTGTGTTGGTGCTCCCTGAACCCAAAAATATTTTTAGTGGAATTTTTCGTTTTGGTGCTCCCTGAACCCAAAAAAGTGTTTTTAGAGTGGTGTCGGTCTGTCAGTCTGTCTGTATGTATACACGACCAGAGAGGACACTATTGGTCCGATTTTCATGAAATTTGGTATGTAGGTACTAAACCCTAATATCTCCAGGCATTTTTTTCATTTTTTGGAATTTCTAATTTTTAAGGGTAATTTACCCCTAAAAACCCATAAAAAACGACAAAAATGCAAATTTCTCAAAAACGGCTCTAACGATTTTGATCAAATTTTCAGTATTTATAGTGCTTAAGATGCCAAACAAAATGACACCACCCGCTTTTATCAAAACTTCGGCGTTTTATAATTATGAGGAAATGTTTAAAAATAAACAAGTTTGTGTTGTCAATCTAGCATCGCGGCAGCGGCCGCACGGGGTAGCACCACGATAGCGAGCACGGCCAGTAATTCAAAGGTCGCGCGATCGAATCCCGCCTGGGACAATAATTTTTTTATACGATTGACGTAGGTAGAATATTATTTTTTGTTTTGTTCTAAAAAGTAGTAAAAAATAAAATGATTAAAAACAATATTATTTTGACTACAGTAAGTTGGGAGAAAAGTTTGTGTCAGTTAACTGATACCGTTTATTTATATTTATAGCCTAAATGAGTAGAAATTACTTTATTTTTTACCTTCCTACGTAACAATCACTACTTCCAATACGGGGGTTGGCGTGCGAAGCACACAATGCACAGTGTATTGAAAATACTCCCAATACGGCGGTTGGCGTGCGAAGCACGCAATGCACTGTGTATTCAGAATACTCCCAATATGGTTTTGGCGTGCAATGCTCTGTGCGTCGGCCGCTTCTCATAGTGTACAGTGTCAAGCTCACATGTGCGTCCTTAGCAGTGACCTGATCAACCCCCCCCACCCCTCAAAAAGTTTTCCTGGCTACGGCTTTGACACTTAGATTATTTTTAAAAGCAAAATTCCGACAACCCACATTAGAAATACAGAGGGTTATGAATGGCTACAACACCCGCCTAGCTCACTTCCAAACTGCAGACGGAAAACAGTTTGAGTATTTATTGTAAAAAAAGGTAAGCCGTTATGAAAGTTTATTGTCAATTGTTATTTTTAACATAGTAAACATTTATAATCTATATATATAAAATTCAATGTATGTCCGTCTGTACGTTTGTCCGTTTGTCCTTTATGCGTTACCAAACCGTCCATCCGATTGCTTTGAAATTTTGCATAGTAACACAGGTTAACCCTGGGAAGGTTTTAGGCCATTTACCGAAGTCCTAGGACATTAGGGCTACGCCCCAGTGGCCCTCAAAGTTTCAATGTTAATCTTATGGAAGGTCAATCTTAAGGAAGAAGAAGAAAGATTTCTTTTGATTTTATCAGGGGCACAAAAAACAGCTGTTCGTATGAAAAGCTTAAAACAGCTGATTTTGATCAACAACTGATTTGGATCAAAAACTGAATATAATTTTAGGTTAGGCCTACAATGAACTAAAACACCAATTATTGGGCTAATTATTTAAGATATATAAAAGCCAAATACCACTCACTGACTGAACACTTAAAAAGAATACAATTACGTTAAAAAGACTGAAAATACCAACCACCACGGGCAACGCCGTACGGGTCAGCTAGTTTGAAATAAAAATTATTCGTCGTCCTCCTCGAAGACAGTTCCCACTGAAGGTGATAAGCCGCTCATTATCCTCAAAAACAGGTAATACCGCTAGTATGATCGTTGGATTTTTGCTTTTAAATCTTACTCCAATAAGTAGGTAAAATTAAAACATTTTCAAAAAACCCAATATTGTAACTTTAAACGCCATTTTGTTTAGGGTGTCCCTTTCGATGTCTGATTTGCGGCATTGTGTTCTCCTAAGATCTACCTTTTGATTTGATGTACAACTCGACCTATGATCCTATTATTTAAGATTTTCCTCAGACTCCCTGCGGGCCGTCCCCCTAAGGTGATAACGAAATTAGAATTGCTTCGAAAGTTAGTTTTTTTTTTGGTAGAGAAACGATCTACCAAGTTTTGTTGCGTAATCTGCAATGGTTACAGCCGTTCACAGACTTTCGAGGCACTCTCTCACTCTGTATACAGGGCTATGTGTATTCTATAGCCCTGCTCTGTATACAGGGAGATTTTTTTAAATGGGCCACCATTGGCATCTCAGAAACTATAAAAGTTACAACAATCTTTAAATGGGGGACCTTCCCTACTTTTTCCCTTACATTAAAAATACAATATTAACATTTCCAAAAACTCCGCCATTTTTCCAAGATGGCGGCCAACTTCATTTTTTCAAATGGAAACCGCTATTTTTTATGTTGAATTTCGATTGAGGACACGAATTTAAGACATTTTTATTCTTTTGTATATTTTCCTAAACCCAACCGTTTATGAGCTACAGCCTCTCAAAAATTTTCTATTTTATGTGATGTTTTTAATTGGGCCACCATTGGGATCTCAGAAAGTATTAATTTTACAGCAAACTTTAAATGGGGAACCTTTCCTTGTTTTATGAGAAATTAAAAAATATGTAGTTAAAATATTTCTAAATGGCCGCCATTTTCCAATATGGCGGTCAACTTTGAAATTTCTAATGGAAACCGCTATTTTTTATAACGGATTTGGATTTTACATGCAATTTTAAGACGTTTTTATT
>JAGFPH010011878.1:0-15728 GCA_018207615.1 Philaenus spumarius | reverse complement strand
GCATAATGACACTGGGACAAACAGCAATAACTCTAATACAAAGGCAGTCGACAAGTGCCCATCCCCGATGTCGCACAATAGGCCTTAGGGTAAGGGTTTTATTACGGTCATTTGGTTTTGCCTCACGCTGAGGTGAAATGAACTATAATTATTATATTATTGTATTAACAATAATTTTGCCAATCCAATCATGGAACATCATTACAATGACTTTCAAAGACAATATAGTCCAATACAGGTTATAGAAGGAACGTAAGGTGCCAATGAAAGGTAATTCTCATTCTTTGGAAAATCCAAAATAAATTCATTACAGTTTTGAGATAAATTACTAACTTAAGGGCTATTAATTGGTACAGTAAAAGTTAAACAGCGCCGATCATTAGCGAATTTACATAGGCAAGATGAACTACAACGATGGTGATACCTAAGGTCGGGAATGGGTAATGAGCACTGACAGTGGTCCCCAGAATACGTTTTAGGGTGCATTAAAAATTGTATACAGAGTTTTCATAAAGTTCCTTTAAGTCCTTTATTATTTTTTTACTGAAAATAAGTTAACAAAACTTTGTATATACGAGGGTCATTCAATAAGTAACGAGACAAATTATTTTTGCACAAAAACGGTTTATTGAATCAGTACAAAACTTTAGTTACTTTTCAACATATGTCCAGCAACACTTATACACTTGTCCCATCTTTCTGCTAATTTGTAAATGCCATTTTCATAAAATTCTTTAGGTTGATCTCGAAGCCACTTTTGCACCTGATTTTTTACCTCTTCATTGGATTGAAAATGTATCCCTCGTAGACCATCTTTAAGGGGTCCAAAAAGATGGAAGTCTGATGGAACGAGGTCGGGGCTGTAGGGGGGATGTGGCAGGATCTCCCATCCCAGTTTCTGAAGTTTTTCTTTCGTCAGCTGTGCCTTATGTGGACGGACGTTGTCATGAAGCAAAATCACACCTTCAGTTAAGAGCCCACGGCGTTTCGCACGAATTGCAGGTCTTATCTTGTTTTCCAGCATGTCACTGTAGTACTAGCTGTTGATTGTTCTTTGGCCTTCAAGAAAATCACAATAAATTGGCCCCTGAAAATCCCAGAATACTGTAAGCATGACTTTATCGGCACATGGCTGGGTCTTGAATTTTTTTTTAATGAGAGAAATCGTTTGCTTCCACTCAAGGCTCTGTCGTTTTGACTCTGGCTCATAGTGGTGGATCCATGTTTCATCACACGTTACAATTCTTTTGAAAAAACCTTCTCCTTCATTCGAATATCGATTTTTCAACTGTTGACTGATTTGAAACCGGGTTTCTTTGTGAGCGTCCGTGAGTTGTCTGGGCACCCATCTCGCACAGGTTTTCTTGTACTGCAGCTTGTTATTAATAATGTTATGGACAGTTCCAACACTCGCGTATACTTTTTCACTGATCAGTTCAATGGTGATACGCCTATTGTGCCGAATTAACGCGTCAATCCGAAATTCGAGAGAGGAAGTCCCAACTTCGATCGGTCGTCCACTGCGTTGCTCGTCAGAAACTTTTGTACGGCCACTTTGAAACTGTTCTACCCATTTGTAAACGTTCGAACGATTCAAAAAATTGTCTCCGTACACTTTTAACATTCTTTTGTGGATGCACTACCTTTCTCACCTTCCGCGACTAAAAATCTGACCACGGCACGTTGTTCTTCCACGGTGCAATTCTCGAGCGGACTTGCCATCGTTAACAGAGTAAATTTGAGGTTATGTTTACAAAATATGATTGAACAGCTGATCAATTGTCATCGCAAGGTTGCCAACTTTATGTCCTGAAAGTTTTGTACTGATTCAATAAACCGTTTTTGAGCAATAATAATTTGTCTCGTTACTTATTGAATGCCCCTCGTATCTTGTGTTGCATAACAGGATAATTTTTTTGACATATCTGAACCTCTATGATTTTGGGGGAGTAGGGGAGTTAACAATTTCAAATTTAAAGGTGGTCAAGTAATACACTATTGAAAAGCTTAAAAGAGAAACAGAATGGCGCAAACTAGAGCTTAGAATCTTGCTTCGTTTCAAAGTAATGGACAACCAAAGTTCTGGAAATTATATTTTAATCATAACATCAAAGCAGATTATTAATTTGTTGATATTTGGAATAAGTAGTTGTAGGTTGAGGTTAAATGTAACACATTAAAAAAATAGAAACTGTAAATAAATGTAGTAATGTGCCACTAATTTATCTGAGTTTCTATGTGTACTTGAAAACACTTTGGACGAGAATGTAACTGGAACCGGGAGTACAACCCTTGAACTTTGCTGTTGACTTTCTCTACTGTATGCGTAACTGATGAGCACCACTTTTTATTTAATGATAGGGTAATAATACCTCCCTCATTTTGTTCCTGATATTTGTTGTGGCAGCACTCAGTTTTGCCTTTTTACAATTGAATCGCTCAAATGAAGGCAAGGTTGAGATGATTTTTTTTGCGGACAAGCTTTAAGAAATCTCTCACAAGCAGTCCGTTTATTTAATGAATCATATCATTTTCCAGAACTTTGTCCATTAATGTGAAAGGAAGTAAGTTATTAGAGGGTCGGAAGAAATTTCGGTAAACAATTTCAATTTTTAGCTATTTACGTTCCTTTACTCTTTAGCGTTAATTCCATACCAAACATTTCATAATCTGTGCACTATTTTATTTTTTATAAGCGTTTTCTATGGCTCAGCACACTCAGATTTACTTACGTGACATTGTAGTAGTATACATTATAATATATATTGTTTATGCTTTGTTTTCGTTATTTTGGCAGCCCTGTTTTACATCTGTTACATTTATTTCTGATCGTCTGCAGCTGGTGTTTGTTCACTGTTTTGTGGTTATGTGTGTTGTATATCATTGTTTGTGGTGGCGAACTTTTGTGAACAAAATTGTTGAACTGGTTGAAAAAAGTGGTAAAAGGGTAAAATGAAGTACACAAATAATTCGACCACGCAGCTGAACCGCTGACGTGAGTTGAGCAAATTTCCAAAATTAAGTTTATAGGCCTATGTTTTAGGGTTTCAACCAACAATTTATGAAATAGGTCTATTCACGACGCTGCTGAATAGCTGCAAAATGGTTCGCACGCCTTTCCGCTTATTGGCAGTATCTTCAATACAAAAAGCATTGTGTGCTTCGCACGAAAACCCCCGTATTGGGAGGATCTTCAATACGCGATGCATTGCGTGCTTCGCACGCCAACCCCACGTTAGAATCCACCACATTTCTTTGAACCGGGTACTTCTATGGTATTTTACGTTTTGATCGATTTTGGGGGAACCAAACGAGCTATAAGGTCGCGTAAAAAAACAAAATCTGCAGAATAACATCCTGCATTTATATTTGTAGAAAAAAACTCAAAAACAAATTCATTCTCGTAGGAAAAAACTAAAAAAATTGTTACTTCCGGTCAAAAATCGTGCTTCCGATTGTTGGATTTTTTTGGCTAACGAACTCGTCCGAGCGACGTAGATAACCAACATGTGTACCGAATTTGAACCAAACTTAAAATGCGGCCGCTAGAATGCGAACACATATATATATGATTTTTAATGACACCCCAAAACGTGTTCTGGGGACCATGATCGGTACTCATTTGCTTCTCCTGACCTTGGGTCTTACAATAAGGGCCACTGCAATAGCTCATTTTTCCTATGGAAATTCGCTAATAAGTCTATTTTTATTCTAGATGCCTCGTTTGCCAAACAAAAGATTTAAAAAACGTAAAAGAACATTAATTTAGTGGAGTACCTTGTTGGAAGAAAACTACATGTGTAGGCTATTGAAATTGGTGATATTTCTGCTAGTCCAAGACCTACTACTGGACCAAGTGGTGATATTATTGCAAATAAACAGAACACATCAGCGAAGAAGCTAAGAAGGAGTTTAGATAAATATGATCAGTACACAGACAAGTTAAATAATAATAACTGCAGTAACATTATTATCCTACAACGTTTGCAGGAGTTGCTGACAAACATAGCGGTTTGTTCTCGTTGTAGAGGTTCAATTGGTTTTCTAATGCGTTTATCCGAATAGGTTTTTTGAGATTTAGGTACATATAACTCAAAAAGTAACAAAGACATTCAGTTAATTCTTTTTTTATTATCTTAATCTATCTATACTAGTCTATCTATATAAATATAAAAGCGAAATATCACTCACTCATTCACTGACTCACTCATCACGATTTCTCAAAAACTACCGAACGGATTGAAATGAAATTTGGTATGCAGCTTCCTCTAGGGCCATAGGTGTTCACTAAGAAAGGGTATGAAAAATTTCGAAATTTTAGGAGGGGTTTGGGGGGGGGGATCAAAGTTACTTAAATCATAATTTCAGATGTTTTATTATTATGACAATAGTGCTTTTATTATTTAAGATCTATATATATAAAAGCCAAATACCACTCACTGACTGAACACTTAAAAAGAATACAATTACGTTAAAAAGACTGAAAATACCAACCACCACGGGCAACGCCTTACGGGTCAGCTAGTATATATATAAAAGACAAAGCCCTCACTCAGTCTCATCACTAATTCTACCACTTCCCATGAAACTAGAGAGATGAAATTTGGCAGGTGTATACTTTGTGAAGTAAATAGGAAAACTAAAGAAATTTCATTTTGATATTCATATTTTTAGGGGTATTTTTTAGGGTTTAGGGGTAGTTTTGACTAATCACAGTTTCTCAAAAACCATACCACCTAGGAACTAGAAATTTGGTGCACAAATTGCTCATAGGCACTAGAGACACACTCAGAAAGGATTTTTAAAATATTTGGCCTGTAAGGGTTGAAACGACCCCTAAAACAATAAATATTGTTTGTTATATATATCAAAAACCTTACCTCCTAGGAACGTGAAATCTAAGTACATGTATTTGCCACAGGGGCAAGAGGCGAACTAAGAAATAATTTTAAAATATTTGTCCTGTAAGGGTTGAAACAACCCCTAAAACAATAAATATTGTTTGTTATATATCTCAAAAACTTTACCACCTAGGAACTTGAAAATTGGTACCCATATTGCTCATAGGCACTAGAGGCGCACTAAGAAAGGATTTTAAAATATTTGGCCTTTAAGTGTAGAAACAAACCCCTAAAACAATAAATATTGTTTGTTATACTTTCCTTAAAGCGAGAAAGCTGATATTTTGTACATTTATTTCTTACAAGATACATATAAAAAAATAAACCAGTTTTACATTTTATCACGTCCTGCTAAAGGGTGGACATTTAATAAAAACCCCTATAACTATAAGTTAAATATTAATTTATTACCGCTAAGAAACATGAAATATTTGGTTCACATATTGCTCATAGGCGCTAGAGGCGCACTAAGATAGGATTTTAAAATATTTGGCCTTTAAGGGTTGAAACATCCCCTAAAACAAAATATATGCTGTTTGTTTACTTTCCTTAAAGCTGAAATTTTGTACTTATATTTCTTATAAAACACATATGAAAAATAAATGAGTTTTACATTTTGTACGTGCTGCTAGGAGTGAACATGTGTTAACAACCCCTAAAAACAATAAATATTAATATTCATACATTCCTTAAAACTAGAGAGCTGATCCAGCTAAGACTGTGATTTACCAGCCTGTAGATTTAGGTGTTGAAAAAGAAGAAGATCTTCACTCTGAATTTTGTATTTATTTAATTTATTTAATACACTGTACACATACCATGACGAAGACGATTGACGGGCAACCAGTGAACAATAAATACCAAAGTAATTGAATATTAATGTTATGATACCTTTCGTAAAAAATAATAGACGAAAGAAAATGAGAGAAAAATATGATAATTAATTATAAATCATGGTGATGCAACAAACAAATTCCCTGTAGCGAAGCACAGGTATTCAGCTAGTTGTGTTATAATAATGTACACATCTATTTGTTTCATAAAACGTTTATTTTAATTCCAGATACAGCGCTACTACGAAAGAAATGGAAGTACCTAAGGGATCAGTTCTCCGTGGAATACGGGAAAGTACACCAGCCGCGTTCAGAGGATGCTGGAGGCATTGCGTACGAACCGAAATGGCCACATTTCAAGGCCCTCTATTTCCTGAAGGACATAGTGAGGCCTCGAGGCAACCCGTCGTCCAAGAGAACCGCAACCGACGAAGACATCGACGATACTCAAAAGCAGAGTATGGAAGATTTGTTCCCTGCCGTAGAACGGACCTTCGAAGAAGTAACAGGCGTGGGGTGTGAGCGCCACGTGGAGGTCGAAGATAACCATTCACCACCGAAGAGAAAGCGTCGAGAAAATACAATCTACGACAAGTGTACGGCGATGGAGGCGAAGACGGTGAGGTTTTTGGAAAAGTTTATGGACAACCGCCATAGAGAAGACGAAGACCTGCTCTTTTTTCGGAGCCTTTTGCCCCACGTGAGCAAAATACCCGATCACGTGAAGTTGCGTTTCAGGAACCGCATTCAAGAAGTCGTCGAGGAGTTTGCTTACGGTTCGCCTTCTGCCACGTTCCAGCTGTGCCACAATTCCTTGTCTAATAATTCTACGTGACCATCTGCGTCAAGTCTGTAAATATAACAGCAACTGTTTCCAAGAGGCTATTTACCAGTTGAAAATAATAAATCAACTCCTGTAAAAGCGAGTGTACGTCCGTAGCATATAATATAACAGCTGATTTCACCCATTCATTTGTAATACCGGCTTTTACTAACCGTCTGAATACCGCTACAGCCGATTACATCGGCTCTCAAAAGTTGTCTGAATACCGCCATAGGCCGACGTGATCGGCTCCGGCAGTTTGTCTGAACAGCGCCACGGCCGTTATAATCGGCTTTTAGTATTTTGTTTATTTAGTCACTTTTATTACCTAAACCTGTATGTTTTCTAAACTTATAAAGAGGATAAGATTTGGCCTTTCATATTGTAACAACATTTTTAGTTTACGTCTATTTTAAAAGTTTTTATAGCTGTGCAAAATAAATACATACGGATAAATAAATACGGTACATTTTTTATTGTGTAAGGAAAAAATTACATCTTGGTGCTAAATGTCAATTACATAACAAATGAACGGGGGAAAATCTACCGGATGCGTATTGTGATTGTGGATCCATATTTATTTATAAAATATTTATGTACAGTATAAAATACCGAAAATAGGCCGTATACTTTCCCGCTAGTTTTACTGAGTCGTTTTATGATTGTTGAATGTTTTTGTCATATTATTTCTGCTATTACACTAAAATTAGATAAATTTTGTGTAAGTGTTTAGTGAGTTCAGAGCCTGCTGTGAATCTTGTTTCTTACAACAATAGCAATTAGTGATCCTCTAAAAAGGGCTCTACTCAAAAAAAAAAAAAAAAAAAACCGGAGCTTTGCGTAAAAAAACGCAAATACATATTTTAAATGTTAATATTTTTTGATTAAATTTTCGGGAGTTATTTTCAATAAAATAGGGAATAACATAATATATAAAGTTAGAGGAAAAATATTTTTTTTACATAGTTATTAGGCTCTAAACTTAAAAATTGTATACAAATATTTATTTTCCTTTACTTTTTCAGTTATAGTACACATGTAAAAGTGGAATAAATACCATTTTTTGTAAATTTAGTTGTAGTACTTTTAATTCCAAACAAAACGAAACCAAAATCATTTTTCTAGCTTTGATATTAGCTAAGCTACAATGGTTTATGTAAACGTTCGTCAAAATACCGAAAATAGGCTTGGCGGTATTAGACAATTCCAGGACACGACAGTGGCTTGGTGTTCAACGCAATTTCTCGCCTAGTCGACTTTGGCGGTATTCGGAGCGTCCTAGTAGAAATGGCATGGCGATCAAAGGGTTAATCAAACCCAGTGTAGATTATAGTTTGGGGTTATGTTTACAACTTCAATCGTTATAATTTCTTGTGAAATTGATGTTTTTAAATATGAGTTACAGAACTAATGTATGCTATAATATACATTATAATATTTGCTTTGAAGTTATAAACTGTATATAAATACAACCTTTTATCATCAATATACAATATATATTATGTTTATACAAATTTAAAGAAGAGATACATATTCGTCTAACTTCGGAAACATTCGTACATCTTCGTATAACATTCTTATAAACATATTCGATTATTAATTTATTCACTATAATATTAATAACTTCTAAATCATTAAGGCTCTTCTTTATATCTTGAAGAAAACTCCCGAGTGTATAGTATGATTTCAATACAAAAGGTCTAACTGAAGCCGCAACATCGTTGAAACATGCATTCGTAATAACGCATTTCGGATTCTATTTATAAATTAATAATCTGGGAAACTACTTTAAGTTATAAAGAAGGCTTTATATTTGTTACGTGTTAGCTTAAAATATGGAAATTATTGCTTAAAACTCCCAAAAAATGCGTTAAAAATAATCGATTTTTACTCAGTTAAACCGTTGATTAAAAGGAGTTGCCGTCGATTTCTTTCAATTATGAGATATAAGACAAAAGCACAACGCCTTTAAGAACACTTTAAGATGTTTCACAACTTTTTAGGTTGAAAAACGGCGTCCGAAACACGTTAGTACTAAATGCATATTTTTGCTGTTTTACGCCAGGCATAGAAGACCTTTAAATTTGATCTATCAATATGAAATAAAAATCAATTGAAAGACAGTATTTTTATCTTTCTTTAAATATTTAATAACGTATGTAAATAAAAATGTTTAACAAACAGGCCTACAGTTTCATAATCGTTATTATTGGTACACATTTACCGAGTTAAAAATCCTTGTCAGCATAGTTAGGTAGGCCTACTAACTCTCAACAATGAACCATGCATGGTGACCATCTTGTCCATGAATGTGGAAAACTTGTTAAAGTGTTTTTGTAAGTGTGTTTTATTATGTGTTCTGTATATTTATTAATGTGGCTGTGTTTTAAGCGATCTGACGATGACATCGCAGATGTCGAAACTGGTTAACTAGTAAAACCATTATAAACAGGATTGTGACGCACCTAATAAAGTAATACATTTTTGTAATCTTTTTTTAAGTCGTGTAAAAATACATTATTGGCTTTGAAACAAATAAATATGTAAATAAATTTTGATTTTTGGACCCATTACTATAACATTCCTGGACTGTGAACTTAAACACATTCGACTACGAATTGGGGGGAGGGGGAGTTTGATGCCCCGAAGAGCGCATTTCATGACATTCATGTTGTGTAGGGTATTGTTTGAAGGGGCTTTATTTAGGGCGATTAATACTTTCAAGAATTTTCCGAAAATGTTATTCAAGCACCCCCATTCTCTCCCTATATTTCAGAATTACTATTAAAATTTAAAATAAACGGTACCAGGAACTGGCGCATACTTTTTCAACATATTTAAATTATTAAACAGATTCACTGTGACTTCATAATTGTAGGTGGGGTAGGAGAGGTGATTTATTAAAGTAGGAGATTAACTAATAAATATTATCATTATTATCTAGAGAGAAAACTATTCGATCGATTTCGAACAAATTTGCAGCAAACACGTCAATTAGACCTTTATAGATGCACGAAAAAAGGTTTTGAAAAACAACCCCCTTTATGGCAAAAAAAACCCAAAAATCAGTTATTATTATTATTAGCTAAACGAGAATTTTTAGAAAGATGCGGTATTTTGCATATGGTAGGGTACATTAAAGGCTACAAATAATAAGCCAAATTTTATCAAAATCGTTAGAGCCGTTTTTTTTAAAATAACTGATTTTTTGGGGTTTTTTTTGCCAAAAAGGGGGTTGTTTTCCAAAAAGTTTCAAAACCGTTTTTCTTGAATCTATACAGGCCTTCTTGACATGTCTGGTGCAAATTTGTTAGAAATCGATCGAATAGTTTTCGTTCTAGCTTTGTATACATACAGACATACATACATACTGACAGACTAGACATTTTGTAAAAAACACTTTTTTGGACTCAGTGGGTCCCCAAAACGGATATTTCCACAAAAATCTCAACATCGATTTTTTGCGATCACTGTATTTTCTCTGTACTATAGTATAGTGAGAAAGTAAAAAACGTAATTATCTTAGTGTTATTAGCGAATTTCCATAGGAAAAATAGGCATTGCAGTGATGCAGTGATCCTTATGGTAACACCTAAGGTCGGGAGAAGCAAATGAGTTACGATCATGGTCCCCAGAACACGTGTTTTGGTGTCATTCAATTGTATATATATATACAGTATAACAGTATATGTATACATGTCTTCTCACCTAGCGCCCGCAATTTAAGTCGGATTTGGTTCAAATTTGGTACACAAGTAGCTCGGACGAGTTAGTTAGCAAAAAAAAAAAAAAAAAAACAAAAAACGGAAGTTTTTTTGACCGAAAATAATTTTTAACTTCCCGCTAAGAAAATTGAAAATTTTTTAAAATCGGGAAGTTATTGGTTTCACCCCGTTTTTCGAAAATCGAGTATTCATCAGATCTCGACGTTTTGAGGTCCTAGGAATCTTCCCTGACCACTCCCGAGAGGGTGTCACCCTGTCTGTATGTATGTGTGTGTGTGTGTGTGTGTGTGTATGTAAGTATGTGACCCGCTTATAACTTTTGAACGGCTTAACCGATTGGATCCTACCAAACGGCGTTCTAAAGAGTTCCATCAAACTTAGATTTCCTGAAAATTTTAACTAATTCGGACCGGTAGGTTCTGAGAAATTTCGAAAAAACTAAGAAATAAATTTTTTTCAAATCAGGTTTTTTTGGAATAACTTTTAAACGGCTTTACCGATCAATTCCAAAATCTAATCAGCTTTTAACCTTGAAAAGCGACGTCGATCGCTACCAGTCCGGTCAAAATCGGTTAATTCGTTCGTGAGATATCGTGAACGAAAGAAAATAAAAAAAAGTGTTTTTTCTCAATTTCTCCGAAATTTTTCATCAGAAAATTTTTTGTTGTCGATTCTTTCAATGGACTCGAAAAACTGCATCGATTGCCGCAAATCGCATACAAATCGGTTGATTCATTCGCGAGATATCGTGAACGAAAGAAAATTAAAAAAAAATGTTTTTCCTCAATTTCTCAGAAACTTTTCATGTGAAAAAATTTTGTTGTTGATTCTTTCAATGGACTTAAAAAACTGCATCGATTGCCGCAAATCGCATAAAAATCGGTTGATTCATTCAAAAGTTATGGCAGTTCAAATTTTCCAAAAATAGTGTTTATCAAACTTGCATCATACTTTTGTAATTAAACTTAGCGGGAAGTTACAGGGATGGCCTTTAGGGTCAATCGTTTTCCAAATTTTTTTAGATTTTTCGTGTGAGAATTAAACTTTTTTAGAAGTTTATCTAAAAAATACATGTAGGATATTATTCTGCACATTTTGTTTTTTCACCTTAAAACCTTATAGCTCACTTGGTTCTCCCTAAACCGATCAAAACGTAAAATACTATAAAAGTACCCGGTTCAAATTACCGTGGGGGCGATCCGAGAGCCAACGGCCGAGTTTGTACTCTGCGAGCAAAGCGAGTTTGTCTACTGCGAGTGGAACGAGGGAGTACGTGAGTAGAAGTTGAAGGCTTAGGTGCAAACAAATTCTACTACATATAATTTCATACACACAGGCAGCTATTCAGCGCCTTCATGAGCAGACCAATTTCCCAAATAGTTGGTTGAAACCCTAAAACATGTAGGCCTAAACTTAATTTTGGAAATTCGTTCAACTCACGTCAGCGGTTCAGCTGCGTGGTCGAATTATTTGTGTACTTTACCTTACTAGAAAAATCACCTAAGCAAAATTAGCCTACATTCACTGATCGCACTTCTAGCTACGATCATCATTTACAGAACTCTTCCGAATGAAACCGAATCTCCCCGAGTAGTGCCGAAGTGAAAGTAGATTCGTCTAATAACGGGAGCAGTGGGTGGGTCATTCTGTCGTGAATTGGCCTTTTCTACGACCGTAGTAGTTCTTCATACATTAAAATGTTTACCTTAAACACTGGAACATTCTGCAATAATGAATAAAGTCTCTGTAATCGTTGGGTATAGAACTTGCTTGATTAATTCTAGTGTTGCATTTTAACCGTAATAGCGAAGTTATTGATTTGTCTTGCTCAGGAAAGTCAAGTGCCAAGTAGGCCTATACATAACAGACACCGTCCAAGAATGTGGAAGTCCAAACAGGTGTTACAGAGTTCATTATCAAGCTGGGTTTACATCTGCGAGAAAAGTCCCGAAATTACTCAAGTGATGTCGGTTAGTCTGAACAATGAGTTGCAATTTTTGTCGCAAGTTGTAAGCAAGTTTTTTTTTTTAAATATTTATTATTTAATTCTCTGATTTATCTTGTGTGCGAAAATGGCTTAATATTTCGTATATAATGAAAATTTGAAGGTAGATATGATTCAGGAATCTATTCTATAAAAAATATACTATTTTATTCAGATTTAAAAAAAGTTATCCGCCATCTTGAATGTAACTTTGTTTTTTTTTATGGGAAGTTGGTCATGTGATACATCATTTCGATGTAGAATTTCAAGAGAAAACCAACGGTGAAATTTGCACATCCAGATCTGTAACCGATTAAAAATTGCTGCCAAAAAACAACGAAATCGTGTTTTCCGATTTTGCCCCATTTTGGTGTACTATTTAAAAAAAAAAACACTAATTATTATTCTTTTTAGATTTAGAATTAAATAAGCTTTCAAATGATATGCCACACGACAATATTTGGGACTATTTAAAATTTTTGAGTTAGAGCCATTTTGATTTTTTCAAAATTGATTTCGAGCAGTTCAAACAAATATCGTTGTGTGGCATATCGTTTGAAAGCTTATTTAATTCTGAATAAAAAAATAATAATAATTAATATTTTTTTTTTAAACCAGTACCGTACATCAAAATTAGAAAACACGATTTTGTTGTTTTTTGGCCGCCATTTTTAATAGGTTAAAAATATGGATGTGCAAATTTCACCGTTGGTTTTCTCTTGAAATTCTAAATCGAAATGATGCATCACATGACCTCCTTTACATTAAAAAAAATTGCATTCAAAATAGAGGATCCAAGATGGCGGATAATTTTTTTGAAATCTTAATAAAATAGTATTATTACATAGAGTAGGTTCCTCGATCACATCTACCTTTAAATTTTCCTTATATACGAAATAATAAACCGTTCCGGGACTTTTCTAACACACTGTATATAAATTGTAATGACACTTCAAAACATGTTCTGGGGCCCATGATCGGTGCTCATTTACTACTCCCTAAGTGTATAGGCCTACCGAGCCAAGGACAAGGAAGACTTGATTAAAGGCGAGGAACTCCACCTTATTGGCACCTCTTAGTGTTCCGATGAAGCGCCCCTGGCGTTACCTTTTCAAATTAAATCCGTTCATTTCGGCATCATAAACGTTTAGAAATAACCTCAACAAGATCTCCGAAAATGTCTCGCAAAATTATGGTATAATTGTACAAATTGCGCAGTTTCTGCTTCGACAACTTTTTACCTACACCGTAGGTATTCGCCATGCACGAATTAATTTAGATTGCTTCAAGTCCTAAATAACTCCAGGCGACACTGTATCGAAGCACTGCTGACTAAATAATATGCATATTTGACTAAGTAGGCCGACCAAATCGCTGTCAGCACTTGCCGTCTGTTCCTTGTTTGCTACTACAGTATTGCCGTACTTTATGTCGGACCTGTCTAGCGACGACCTTGGCTAGGGCTAGAACAAGGTTATTGAAAGTGAATTGTGTTTCATCTACAGTTAAACTCCAATTATCCGAATCGCTTTCAGAATTTCAGAAAACAAAATTAAGACGGGAACGTACTGCGATTTGCAAAATAATGATTCTGTCTACGCGCACTATTGCACATAGGCTTAAAATTGGCGTGCGAAGCACTCAAAGCTCTGTGTATTGAACATTCTCCCAATACGGAAGGTGGCGTGCGAAGCACGCAATGTATTGTGTATTAAAACACTCCCAATACGAGGGTTGGCGTGCAAAGCACGCAATGTATTGTGTATTGAAAATACCCCCAATAAGGGGGTTGGTGTGCGAAGCACGCAATGCACTGTGTATTGAAAACTTTCAAAATACGGGGGTTGAACATACTTCCAGTATGGGGGTTGGCGTGCGAAGCACGAAATGCACTGTGTATTGAAAACTCTCCCAATACGGGGGTTGGAGTTTGAAGCACACACTGCATTGTGTATTGAAAATACTCCCAATACGGGGGTTGGCGTTTGAAGCACGCAATGCACTGTGGTCCGCTTTTCATAGTTTTCAGTGTCAAAGCTCACAGTGCGTCCTTTTTTTGTAAAGTTAGCGGTTTTTGAGATATTTGACATTAAAAATTATAAACGGCAGCCATTTTGAAATATTTAAAATAATTTTCTAATTTTTCGTACAGTGATAAAAGTTTACGCTAAAAATAGGTATAGTTTGAGCTCAATATCTTTTCTACTTCAAAAAATATTAAGTATTTTGTAAAAAACACAGACAGACAGACGAAAAAATAAGCACCGTAGACCCATGTTTATATTGTGAAATATGTTTGTCTGGATCCCAGGAACATATTATCTACAAATGGGGTCCAGAGAGTTCGGGGACACCCTGTATATACAGATAATGAGCTTGACTTGTGAGAAGATAAACTTGATAGAATAAATCTTGATAATCATAATATAAAATAATCTGTTCGCATTTGCTTCCCCTCGGGCGAAGCCAGCAGGGGCCGAGTCCTCTATTTTATTTATAAAATATTGCTGTTGTTTTTTGTTTGTTTTATATATATATATAAAGGACGATGGGGACTCTTAGCCGTCCGTTGTCTTATTCCGCTATTCTAAAAATTTTATTATAGTATTTATTTTCAACTTAAAAAATCTCACAAACATATTTAAATTATTAAACAGGTTCACTACTAAGGACGCACATGTGAGCTTGACACTTTTACTTTCTCACTATAGTATAGAGAAAGTATAGTGATCGCAAAAAAAATCGATGTTGAGATTTTTGTGGAAATATCCGTTTTGGGACCCCCTGAGTCCAAAAAAGTGGTTTTTACAAAATGTCTGTCTGTATGTATGTATGTATGTCTGTATGTCTGTATGTCTGTATGTCTGTATGTCTGTATGTAGACAAAGCTAGAGAGAAAACTATTCGATCGATTTCAACTAAATTTGCACCAGACATGTCCAGTACGCCTGTATAGATGCACGAAAAAGAGTTTTGAACAATTTTGAAAAACAACCCCCTTTTTGGCTAAAAAACCCCCAAAAAATCAGTTATTATTTTTTTATAAAAAAACGGCTCTAACGATTTTGATAAAATTTGGCTAATTTGTAGCCTTTAATGTGCCCTACCATATACAAAAATCCGCATCTTTCTAAAAATTCTCGTTTAGCTAATAATAATAATAATAACTGATTTTTGGGGGTTTTTTGGCCATAAAAGGGGTTGTTTTTCAAAATTTTTCAAAACCTTTTTACGTGCATCTATAAAGACCTAATTGACGTGTTTGGTGCAAATTTGTTCGAGATCGATCGAATAGTTTTCTCTCTAGCTAATAATAATAATATTTATTAGTTAATCGCCTACTTTAATAAAAGTATACAAAGCTAGAGACAAAACTATTCGATCGATTTCAACCAAATTTGCACCAGACATGTCCAGTACGCCTGTATAGATGCACGAAAAAGGGTTTTGAACAATTTTGAA
>JAGFPH010011877.1:0-32641 GCA_018207615.1 Philaenus spumarius | reverse complement strand
GAGAATTTCAGTTCGTCGCTACCAGATCTCATTTATAGTCCCCACCTCTTATAGTTCTCGGCTACCGGATATGTCAGTTTATAGTTCCGTGATGTAAGTCATTTATGGTTGACGGCATATAGCGTTGGTCGGTCTTGTTTTTTGTCTACCAAACATGGTGTCTTGTGTTTTTCTTTATAACAAGTTTATAAGTAAATTTGTGTTAGTCATAGCTGGTTAATCGTGTTTGCAGTTGTTATAAGTCGGCTTTTTTCTAGCATTAGATCGGGTGAGTTGGCAGTTTTCCACGGCTCCTACGGTAACCAAGTTAAATACACAATCATTGTTTTGTTTAAACTTAATTTATTGGGCCCGCTAACATTCCAAGTACAACCTGTATCTATTAGCTGTTCTACATATTTAGACAGTGTTAGGTTCAATTTGCTTTAGAGGATGTGTTCTTAGAATGCAGGTCCTGTTTGACAGATATAATGCATATTGCAAATATCACAAATTATGTTATATATTCTACTTCTTATATAATATTATATAGATTGCAATGTACGTGCAATCTTCTTTGGGTTTTGGTTTGATTGCTTTAGTTAACCAAATACCTCTAGCTATTTTTAGTTTTAAAGGATAGTTTGTCAACTTGATTTGGGAACATTTTTCTGCGATAATTTTTAATGTCCCATGGTATTCCAGTAATGTATTTAGGTTTTCTTTTATTTGGTTTTTATTATTTTTCTTTTTTATAATTCAATTTATTATTGTGTGTTCGTATCCTTTTAATGTAGCTAACTGTTTCATTGTTTTTATTTCCTGGTCAAAATCTGTTTTGTTCACAGGTACGTTGAGTGCTCTATGTATAAAACAATTAGACTATAAGCTGATATTTTGAGGTTGTAGGGATGATTAAAAGTGGTGTGTATAGTATGGCCTGCTTGTGCAGTTTCCTGTAAATTTTGAAACTATTCCTGCTTTGGAATAGTCTTATAGACTGTCCAATTTGTCTTATTGACTGCTTTGGATCCTAAAATATTCCTTAAGGGTCTGCTCCAGTAAACGAGAAAGCGACCGGAAATGCAAGCGCCTCTCACTATATCCCTATCTAAACAGTGCAATTTCTTGTGCTGACATTGCCTCATTTCAAACCATTTTATAAGTCTATCTTTTGTAATTGAGTGTTGAAAAAAAAACTGAATATTCTTTATAAAATTTCGGATCCGGCTTGCAATTTATTTTTCATTATAATTTTTTTATTGTGTTAGGAAAAAAATTCAAACTTTGTACTCACAAAATGTCAATTACATAACAAATTTTTTTTTAAATGTAAATTGCAAGACGGATGCGTATTGTGACTGTGCTTAAAATGAGACCTTGCAAACAATTTTATGATAAAAAGTAAACAAATTAAATGGTTTGAAATTTAACATTGCTCTTATGGGATAAAAATCCAAGATGGCCGCCACTACAACAGACCCTTAATCCAATTATCTAGTATCTTAAACGGATACCATTTAATTTATTGATATGATGCGAGAAACGGGTCGGTAGAAACTAAACAAAAAAAGTGGAGGGGTAGAAGGTTAGGCAGGAAGAAGGTACTGGGGAATGGAGCTTAGGCCTACTACGTTGTACACCCTGGTCACTACCTAAAAAAAAATTAACTACATTCTCGCAGACCGATGGTTGGGTTAAAATAATATGATTGCACTGCAGTTTTTTTATATGTATAAACTTAATAAATGTTGTCCTAGATTTATATTCACTTGTCTTTAGCAGTTTATTTTAACAATATTAATTCTACTTTATTCAAGTAATTGTAAAAACAGTTTTGAATTTGAACTATTACGCAAAACACCGTATTTTTTATTATAAACTTTTGGCCTTGAGAACAACTGTTATGAACGCATTAAGTTTGTAAGTAGACGACTCACTGTATTCAAATAATCATAAACACAATACTGATCATAAAATGTTATTCCTTATTTGATGTTTATATAAGAACTTAACACTTTGAGGTGGGTATGTTGAAATTATAGATACACAATAATTGTAATACTAATAAATTGTATTCTACTTACATCTTTAATGTCACTGAGGTCCAAGGGGTCAGGTTCATTTAATATAGACTCAGACCTACGCACATACAAAAATTAAATTAATAACAATTTGTTAAAAAAGATACTTAATCTTAACCAGAAAACTATGTAATTTGCCTTAAAACAGGGGTAACACTGAAGCCATGAAAAAAAATACTAGATAACACTGGCGAAACATTCCTTACTCTTGCCATCATATCAGCTTCAACAATATCAACTGTATCCTTCTAATCACGTATTACTGGTATAGGCGGGTTGGTACCAGTTTTTATGTACCTGATAAAACATGGTACTGATATTAGTACTTGATACAAGTACCTGATACTCTTTGTATGATGTACATACTACTGACACCATTATTTATCTTGTGTGAATATGTACAAAAGTCATATAAACTGTTTTTAATAAAGTATATATTTGTAGAACCTTATAAATTAACTGAATAGGCCTACATTAATTCTAAATGAATATTAACCTGTAAAGGTATTGAGATAATGAAAGTTTTATTGGTTAATCACAACTTAATTCATAAACATTAACTTTCTCTTCTAAAGATACAGTTTAATTGATTTTACTAATTATTTTTGAACAGCACAGAGTATAGAGAAGGGACAGTAAACTATTAAGAAATCAGTAAGACTAGATCACATCAGTTTGACAAAGTAGTAACAAGATGTCTGACTATGTAAGGCCTACTTCATCTGTTAGCATTAGTGAAACGGGTAGGCTACTATTACAGATGGAACATGTTAGCCAAAGGAAGTTAGCACTACATTGGCATCCACCATTTTGCAAAGTATACCTGTTTCCTTTGGTTATAAATTAGAATTAGTTTATAGTGGACTGTATTTTTATTTTAAACAACAACTTACAAAACTATCAGTTGCAACCGTTTTTAGGCTGAAGAGTAATTAGCCGCATCAAGTAATAACTAATAATTCCCATTAATAAGAAGCACAACCAGACATTATAATAGAAAGAAAGAGATCTTTTTTATTGAAGAAAAGTCGAATAGTTATTTTACACAACCAGAACAATTAATGTTCAAAAAAGGAGAAAAAGAAATTTAACAAAACAATTAAGATATGTTTTTTAATATAAGGTTTATATAACTTTTCTCTTGATCATTTTGTAATATATATCCTGATTACCAAACATCCCGGCCGCCTAGAACCAATGGTTCAATTGGGTATGTGTAGAAATCATGAGTTAGTGAATAGGTAGAGGAAACACTTTGACTGCTGGGCGCAACAATGTGCCTTTATTAGTATGAACCTGGACAATTCTGACTACGCCGTTTGGACCAGGAGATGTAGAGATGATTCTTCCCATACACCATGAGAGAGGAGGTGTGTCTGGTTCATGAACGATTACATCATCAATTTTTAGATTGTCTTGCTTTACATTCCATTTAATACGTTGTTGCAGAGTATGTAGGTATTCGAGATTCCAACGATTCCAAATGCATTGTGAAAAAGCTTGAACTATCTGCCAGCGTTTGAGTCGGTTTATAGGAACATTATCAACCCGTGGTTCAGGGATTGAAACCAGTGGAGCTCCAATCAAAAAATGTCCTGGTGACAAGACTAGTATTTCAGATGGATCTGATGGTAACACAGTAAGAGGTCGTGAGTTAAGAATTGCTTCAACTTTTGTGGTCAGAGTAGTAAATTTTTCTAGAGTAATAATGTAATCACCAAGTACCCGTTTTAGATGGTACTTAGCGCTTTTGATGGCACTTTCCCACAGACCGCCTATGTGCGGTGAAGCTGGAGGATTAAAATGAAAATTAATAGAGTGTTGATTCGCAAAATGAATTAAAGATTCGTCAGTTTCCTTTTGAGATAGGAAATATTTTATAGTTTTCTGAAGTTGATGAGATCCTCCGACGAAATTGGTGCCACAGTCTGAGTACAAATCACTGCATAGACCTCGTCTGGAGACAAAGCGAGTTATTGCTGCTAAGAAAGCATTGGTAGTTAAGTCAGATACTACTTCAATATGACCGGCTTTAGTCGTAAAACATACGAAAATACAAATATATACTTTATAGCTTGCAATCGACGGTTAAGATGAAGTTTGACATGAAATGGACGACCGAAATCTGTACTAGTTCTTAAGGATGCTCGAGCTGGAGTAGAGCGTGATTCTGGCAAGTCACCCATTAATGGAGGTTTAGATACTGGTTTACATCGAAAACAACGAATGCATTTGAAAACTCTTGATCGAATCACACTACGAGCTGATATAATCCAATATTGCTGAGAGAGAAGTGATTGTAAAAGCTGAGGACCAGTGTGAAGATATTTTAAATGATAATTTAATCGATGAGAAGATGCGTGATATGATGACACTTTGGCATCAGAATTAGATGTTTGGCTTCTTGAGAAAGATTAGAATGTTGTGAAGTCTTCCTCCTACACGAAGTAAACCATCTTGATCAAGAAATGGTACGAGTCTTTGTAATTGAATTGTACAATGTTTGTTTTGTTTTAAGTTTAAAATATCTTTATGGAATTCCTCTTCTTGTACAAGATGACAAATGAGTAGAGTAGCTTTATGTAATTCGCTTCCCATTATTGATCCAGAAAATTTTGTTTTAGATCGGCAGTTGTGTACGAACTTAGGATATATGCCATTACTTTCTGTATTTTTATCCAAGTTGAATGATAATTTAATAAGTTGGTAAAATGACTGGAAGGTGAAGTTGTAATAAGGACATCACACTGTGTTGGTTTTAATTCGGGTAACATTTCATATCGGGAAGAGTAGTCTGGGGATTTAGGCCAATCAGATGTTGGTTGATTTAACCATGGAGGTCCAGTCCACCAAAGTTGATGGTGAAGAAATTGATTAGGATAGAGACCTCTTGATACACAATCTGCTGGATTTTCCGATGACCTTATGTGTCACCATGAAGTTGGAGGTATCCATTCCTGAATTTGAGTTACACGGTTTGCTACATATGTACGTAGTTTATACGAAGGTGTTTGAATCCAACATAATGTAACCATAGAGTCACACCAAGCGTGAGTTGATTCTATCATTATGTATTTTGATAGGACAGAAATGCAATAATTTAGGATGCGAGACAGGAGATGAGCTCTGTTTAGCTCGAGTCGTGGCAGTGATATTTTTTTTAAAGAAGCTACCCGTGATTTCGCAAGTAAGAGACGCACTTTGATATCTCCTGTTTGATCGACACATCGTATGTAAACATTAGCAGCATATCCCAATTCCGATGCATCACAGAAACCGTGCAACTGAATGGATATTGCATTATCTTCATCAGACATTAAATTATTTTGACAAGGAGGCTCTTCAGTTTGCCAAAATTTAAGAATAGTATTATTGAGGTCATGATCTTGAGCAAATAAAAGTGTAAGATAAGCTGGGACAGAACTATTGTCTGATATGTGTAAAGGAGCAGAACCCATAATAACAAATCCCAAGGAGGTACCAACAGCTGTAAGTAAGTTGTGACCTAACGAAAAATTATGACCTGTTAAAAGATTTGGAAAAATATCAGATCCAATAAGAACATCAACCGGACTTGGTAGGGTCGGCTAACATAAATGATTTCATGGCTTCTTTTACTTGGGCCGATATTTGCATATCAGGTAAATTTGAGGTAATCTTTTCCAATATAAGAGCTTGTACTGGAGAAGACATAAAAGAATCGTTAAGAGACGAGATAGTAAAGTTAGTTCTGTAAGTCCGAGTGACTTTACTGGGATAGAGGAAATACATTGTATGTATTTTGGAGTATATGATCGCTTCACTTGGCGTAATTGAGCAGCTCTGTGGCTTATGAAGGTCGCCATAGCTCCAGAGTCTAGACATGCATGTAGAACTAGTGATTTCCCTTGATGAGTAACTTTAACCAGAGCCGTAGCCAAAAGGACTGTTGAATTAGACTGTTGCAACTGACAAGAAAAAACCACTAATGGTTTATCAGGAGTATTGCTATTTTCAGGACTTCGAGATGCTAATGATTTTTGTAATTGTTTCGAGGCATTTGTGCAAGAATAATTTGAGTTAGGATTTTTTGTTCGATAATTATTTTTAAATTTCGAATTTGCATTGAATGATGAGTACTGTATTTCTGTACGAGGTTGCACGCCGTCATTATGTAAAAATGTATGGTGAGGCAGCGAGCACTTAAAACATTTTCTTTTAGACTCACAAGAGGAAACCTGATGTGTTTTACCAAGGCAATTGACACACCATTTATTTTCCTGAACAATGTATAATTTTTCTTGTGGAGGTTTTGATAAAAAGTCTGAACAATGATATATATTATGATTGTCTTGTTGGCAAAATTGACAATTAGTTTTAGATGTGACAAATAAAGCTGTTTTTCCTCGTTGTAATTGAATAGACTGATATGATTGAGATCCTAGATTTGGATTTTTTATGCAATCATTGTGTCTAACGGAAGGATTGATAAACAATGAGTCTTCTGTTGTAACGCATTCATCTTCCAAAAATTTAACTAGTATCTCAGCTGAAGGCAAATTATGTTTGTTATGACTGTCTTCAAATTTTTTACGCAATGTCACATCTATTTTTCTCAATAATATTGTAACTAATAAATTAGATTCCACGGAAATGTCATGTCCTAAAGCTTCAAGAGCTTGAACATTTTCTTGATAAATTGATAAAAATTGCCGAAGACATTTTAACGAATTATGAGGTACAATAGGTAAATCTATAATCTTATTTAAATGCAAAGATAGCAACCTTCTTTTATTATGAAAGCGTTGACATAACAAGTCCCAAGCTATTTGAAAATTTGGTGCAGTGAGTGGTAATTGACGTACTATATTAAGAGCATAACCTTGAAGTGAAGCAAGTAAATATTGAAATTTTTGTACCGGTAAAAGTTGAGAATTTTGAATTATAGTTGTATCGAAAATATTATAATATGTCATCCATGTGTTAAGATCACCACTGAATGTTGGTTATTCAAGACGTGGTAATTTCACAGATGGTAACGAAAATTCTTGGTTAATAATTTCGGAAGAATTAGATTTATGGTTTAAATTAGTTAGATTAAGCGCTGGATGTAAGCAATGTATATAAGATGTTGCATTAACAAACACACTGTAGATATCTTCTTCCAACTGAAAAACTATTTCTTGTTTATAATCTTCATCATCATCATCAACTTCCAAAGTTACAGCTTGAACAAGGGTTTCAAATTCCGAATATTTTCGTTTTATTTCAGTGTCATGAATTGCTATGCATTCAATATTATATTTAGATAAACTATCTTTCCCTGACTTTTCTAGCTGAATAGTTAAACCTTTACATTCTTCTAATATCTTTGTGATACGAGCTTTGATTAAAACAGATTTTCGAACAAATGTATTTAACTTCATTTCGAAAAATTTCATAAACTAGCTTGATATAACATAATTTATATGATATCATATATAAAAATTCTTCAATAAGCCTGTTGTACTAACACTTAAATTGAGCAAACGTAAGAACAATTTTGATTTTATTTGTCAAATAAATTATAAGAGATATTGGCTTTATCAACTATAAAGAGTCAAAATAATATAATAATTTGTTATATACTTAGTAGACCAATCTCTAATTATTGACAACTAATTAACTTCTTATAGGCCAACATGTGAAAACATGTAAAATATTTTCAATAGTAGGCTATATAGTTAGACAATCAAAACAGAAAAATCACCATTGAAATTAAATTGTATAATAAAACGTTTAAGAAATTCATTGAGAAATAGATGTAGCCTAGGCCAGTATTTTTGAGGTTAATTATCAAATTGGTAAATTTAAATAAGTAGTAGGCCTAAGGTCATAAATTAGCATAACCACAATTTTCAATGTTTAATATAGTAGGCTATATTAATCCGGCCTTGAGGAACCAATGTTCAAAAAAGGAGAAAAAGAAATTTAACAAAACAATTAACATATGTTTTTTAATATAAGGTTTATAACTGGTCTCTTGATCATTTTGTTATATATATCCTGATTACCAAACAATAAAAATGTGAGTCAATAGCTTGTTTCAGTTACTTTATATAACATGTATTAGGCTTAGTTCCAACTTAATATTTATTTGTATACTTATCCTAAAATGGAAGAAAATTGAGCATTTTCCAAAATGTCAACTAAAGTTTTATAACGGGCAGGACCCGTCCTAAAAATTTCATTTTTTACAAAAATTTTGTAAAAAACGATATTTTTAGGCCAGCAAGGAAATCTTGAACTTATGTCGTGCAACCTTGGACAAACTAGGGGATAGCGAGGCGTTATCAGTAGAAACTGACTATTGAACTATTGTTATGACCCACCCGTGGGCAGAGCGTTACAGAAATTTAGGATGTTATTATTCCAAAAGGTTACTGGTTTGGTAGTTTGTGATTGATACGGCAGCTATAACTGCCTGATACAATTCGGTTTTTGAATTCATTCAACCCGCGCCACTCGTGGTTTATTTGCGGTTGTGTTAGTTATTTATCATAAAAATGTGGTCTCTTGGTTTGTTTACGTTTCAATAAATCCTTTACTATCCGAGTACTAAATATACTTTTTAAAATGAAAATCAATTGCGAAAGCGTATATAGGTTAATGAATTTTCATTACCTTTTTAACATCATACTCGCGGTATGGAATAAAATTAATTCTTTAATGCATGCCTTGTCTTTAAGACAAAAACAAATTATATCTACTATTACTAAATGTTCCATATTCAAAATCTCGTCCTTATTCCGTGCGATATCCCTTTGTGTAGTGCGCTAATCAAATCTCTAGTGTTATATATTCTCATGGCTAATTACTTATAGAATGGCTCGTGCTTATGTTGTTTTGTGGTCAGTTACATACATATTTATATTTTATATAAGAAGAATTGCTGGACTCCCTCTATCCATAGTGCATAAATCAAAGCATAGTACATTTCAACATTAACTCTAACATAGTACATATATTTATTGGCTACTTACAGTTTACAGTTTTACAGCAGTTATTCATCACTTAGTTAAGTCTCTGGCTTATTTGTGTGCTGTTCCCTAGTGTACACAAAGTTTACATTTATAATTAATTTAACATACATATAATGAATATTGTGATTTCCCTTGTAGCAAAGTTAATATTTGGTAATTAGCGCTCATACCTTAGTCATTAGCCGATAAGACGTTCTTATCGCTCAACAAAAATAATTACAGGAAACTATATTCCTAAACATTTGTATGATTCATCACTCGAATTCAATACGACTCATTAATACACAACGTATGGCAATCTACCTGATTCCATTTTTAACATTTCTTTACGTGGGAATTCCTTTCCCGAAGTCTCTCTGACTTTACAAATAACTCGTGGGAATTCCTTTCCCAAAGTCTCTCTGACTTTACAATTAACTCGTGACTTTTGGTATGCGCGTGTGTTACTGAACATTTCCCTTTTGTTTGTTTTGCGTTTATAATTGCATTATTATTATTGATCTACTGAACATTTACCGTGCTTACTTTTATATATTCTTTTAATATGGTTATCTCATATAATATGGGCTTTTCATTTTCCCCTTGGTTAATCATTGTCTTATTCTAACATAAAATGGCTGAAATGGTTAATATAATAGTAAGCAATATTTTTCCTAATTATTACGGGGTGATTAGAAGAGTCGCTTATCTGCGCTCTGAATTATAGGGGGGTTTTGACCTCCTGCCCCAGCTCGTTATGTCCTCAGGTGCAAGTTAACATAAGACAGAGCTAGAAAGCCGACTTGCGATTCCTTTCTGACCCTGTCCGCTGGACCAATTGTTCATTCCTAAAACTAACAATACATTTCACATTTTTATATCAGTAACACAATAATTTTCACTTCGTTCACTTACACTTTAATTCACATAATACACTTATAGTTTAGTTGTAGCAAAATAAGTTTTTGGGGCGGGGGAGGGGTACTTTCATGGAGTAGTTGACTTTTCTTGGTCTAGCTCTACATTTTGATGTATCTCGGCCTCTGTCTGTTTTGCTGCATCTGCGATGGCGACTTTGGACTTTCCAGTGTGGCTATCCCATGTAAACAATCGTGCTTCGTCTCGGCGCTCAGGCGTCGTTAGGCGTCTCGCACTTTGGAGTTCGGGATCGAAACTATCGTGTCTGGTCCTTCTAGTAGGACGATACATTACAGTAGGAGCACATGAGTTTTCGGCCATATCTGGATTTCCCAAGCAAGTATAGAAACCTTGTACTGCCTTTTTAAGGGTTTGGTACCAACAACAACATAGAATACACATGGTCAATAATACGGCCACTGTACAGGCTTTCAAATAATAATACGCTTTTCGGTTTGTTTAACTATGCAAGTGATCAATTTGCTTTGTTTCCCATTCCGCATTACTTTTACCGTACTCACGCGAACCACGATCTTCTCAAAAGAAGGGGATCCGTTTTGGAGTATAATTTTATTTTCCACTATATTTATACATGCTTTATATTTCCTAAGAAAATCTAATCCTAACAGTCCATCGTAGGTCAACTTCAAGGGTGATACCCTAAACTTTTGAGAGAATTCCGACTCTCCTACATAAAAATCTTCATTTTGATTTCCCATAATTTGTAACTCGCCCCCGGTAATTCCCGCGGCGTGTACGTCTGTCTGACTAACTTCTGCGTTACTTACGCCTTCTTTTAATATAGAAATCGCGCTTCCCGAGTCGACTAATAATTCCCGTTCTATATTATCGATTTTTACACGCATGACCAAATCTGCACTATTTTCCTCACACGGGCAGTCGACACTCGGTACAATAATTCTATTTACCAACCTTCGCCTTGCGCGGCGGGCGAGGGCTTTGTTTCCGCCAGCCGATTTCTGTTTGGGTGCTCGGTCTGACTAGACCCGAAACACTTATTCGCGAAATGACCCTTTTTGTGGCACCTGTAGCAATCTACCTTTGCCATATCTAATGGCGCTCGCTGCTCCCTGCTATATCTTGAACTCGCGTTACTGTCATATCCACGCGCGTTACTGCTTTGGGGCCTACTGGTCTCGCCTCGCTCGTTTGGCCTCCTATAATTGTTACCGAACCTGTCCCTTGGTGGACTCGTTTGGTTTGGGGGGGTATAATTGCTAACTCTCCTCGGCGCTCTACAATCCTTGCTAAAGTGCCCCGCCTTCTGACAATTATAGCACGTAATTGTTGTGCTAAAAACAGTTTTCTGTCCTCTTTCTGCACGGGTATCATTTTCCGCATTATAAACGGCTATTGCTATATTCAAAGCCTCCGATAGGCTCGTAGGGAGACGAAATCTGCACTGCGTCCCCATTTGGCCCGATAATCCAGATACAAAAGCGGCTAACAACCTGCGCTCCGCCTCAGAATTAATAATTCTTTGTTCTACGGGATCCTCACTTCGACGTATCGTGAGGGCGCATAACTTCCTGCATCTATCGCAAAACCCTCCGGCCCCTCGTCGCGACGCTGCTTAGCCGTCTGTAAATTAGTATAGTGCAATTGCGCGCACTGTTTATCCCTAAACCGATCTATAAACGCCTCTTTTACTTTGTTATAAGTCACCTCACTAGTATTTAAATCTGGCTGATTCGATAGAAATAAAGCCGCGGCCCCGCGCACCTTCAACGAGACTATATTGACCTTATCTTTCTCGGTCCAATTGCCCATTGACGCGGCCTGGTCCACTCTCCGGAAAAACTCGTGTACAGAGAGTCCGTGCGCCTCTCCCTTATACTCTAACACAAAAGACGCCGTCGCCAAATCTTTCGTTCTACCCATTTCCAACGCTTCTAACCGCGCCCTTAACAAAGTTATTTCTGCCTCTGCGGCGGCCATTTCTGCGTCTGTCTCTGGCATAATAAATTATTTAAAAATTACTCTTTAACTTTATTAACGAATTAACTTTATTCCGCTAAATACTCTATCTCAATTTTTATTATTGTCACACGCCTTACATTAGCCTCATCCGTATAATTGGATCTACCATTTACTTGCCTTTCAACAATTCGTTGTATTAGGTTGCGCAATAAACTCGTGGTACCCTCTATTAAAATATCCGCGTTCCTAACAGGAATGTAATACACGTTCGCTTCACTCATTTAGGTCTAACACGGTCTTATACTATGGATTGCCCATACAAAATATAACATTACAGCAATTATTAATAACACAACTGTTGCTAACACACATATAAACATTATTTTTAATCACGCTATTCCTATTGATTCAATACTCCCGCAAAGTATAAGGACCATAGCAAATACACTGCAGCTAACAATGCTATGAACAAAATTATTGTGACTATGTAGTGACATATTTAACACCTCCTAGCACATATCAATCCTTGTTATGTCTATATATTCAAATATTACATACGCGCTTCTCTCGCACGCAGAAACATATTTCAAATCTCCTAACATTGAGCCTAAATACTCGTTTAACCATTCCCTAATTGACTTGGTGGTCGGCCTACTAATCACCTGTCCTATTTTTGTTTGGTTGGAATCATCTTTTAAAACATAATAAGCGATTCCCTCGTTAGCAGCGCTTACTTTTCTGTACTCATAAACTTTATTATATGTTCCCGAACCGTCAGTTCGGCACACATATTCCTTGACACCGTTGTCATTTACCCACAAAGGCCTTAAACGAATTCCGCCACTCATTTAGGATTTTCTAATTACCCGCGGTACGGCATAAACTGGCTCTAATTTTGACACACTCGGCGCGGCTGTTTTACGAGTTTCTGTTTTATCGCTAGTATACTCATAATATGCGGTTACAACTGCGTTTCCCGTTCCCACGAGCGTAAATAAATTTTGTTCGAATTGCCCTTGTATATTTGGCTTAAATGTACTACTCGGCGCAGTCCCAAATGGTCTACAGACACTTTTGTCCATAAATGGAACGTAAAGTTCTGTCTTTCTCTTTCGCAAATTTAAATTCCCTATTTCGATTTTAACACCCAAAATTTCCCTTAAGTTTTACAATTTGAAAAAGAAAAAGAGAAAGAAAAAAAAAAAAAAATTGTCCTTTTTAGTCCCAATCCTCGAGCCAATCTTCTTCTATAAAGAGATCATCCTCGCTACTTTCGTACTCTTCCGGAGACTCTACGCGTATAACCGGTCTCACGTAAGCCACTGGCGGTCGTTCAAACCCCAATGTTGCAACAAAACCTCTCGCAATAGCGTCTCTACGCGGCCCTTCCCTCGGGATTACAAATTCTACTTCCGCGCGACCAATTAACCCGTTAGTAAATTTCTTTGTTTTATACCCCCGAACTTCGTAATTTCTTACGATTGCTTTAAATATTTGATTTATCGTAATTGTGTCACTCTCGGGTCCCAAACACAGAGATAGACTACGCCTTCCCACTAAATATCCTGTCCCGATTATTCTTTTCTCTTTCTTAAAATTGCTGCACAAATTCTTATGAATTCTAAAGTTCTCACACCTCTCAGTTGTAGCCTCAATTTCAACTACCATTAAGTCCTTATAACAAATATAAACCTGACTTAGACAATTGTACTGTTTTTCGTCAAAATATTCGAAAAACATAACCTAGCCCTTTTTCAGCTATATTTCAAAGTGCTACTTCGCTTTTCAATCACCACCGCTGGCCACCACTGTTATGACCCACCCGTGGGCAGACCGTTACAGAAATTTAGGATGTTATTATTCCAAAAGGTTACTGGTTTGGTAGTTTGTGATTGATACGGCAGCTAGGTAGCAGGCTTTGAAACACACTTGAATCAGGGAACTTAATTTTAGAACGGAAACACAAATCTGCGTAAACACCTTGAGGTTTATTTATATTCTAAGAAAACTTTACAGATTACAAAAGTTTATAAATTCTGTTTCAAGCTCAATTACAAAAAAAAAAATAGCATTAAAGATGTTATTATCTAATAGACAATATAGAAACAAATTACATCAGTTAATTTAATACTTTATGGAATACCGTTACTTGTATTATTTACTCTAAAGAATTTATTAGTATGCTCGTGCCAATTTAATGAATTTATTATTTATATTTATCGACAGTTCATATATTTTCGAATTAATCTCTCAACAATATGGCTTATAACAATCAACGGTTCTTACTCACTCGATAGAAGAACTAAGTACATATCGATGTATTTGCTAAGTATCAAAGACAGAAGGCGACTTCCAAAAGACAGCTGGGCAGGACTACCAGGCAGAAGACTCGGACAGAACTTCTCAAGCTGAATTCTCGTACAGAACTTCTCTGGCAGAAGACTAGGACAGAACTGACTATATAAATCTCATCAATTTACTAGCTAACGTTTTGTGGTTTAGGATCCCCTCTCTAATAAGTTGCATCAGCTCATCTATGTCCTTATAAGGATATAATTTTATATCTCTGTTCTTATTGGTTCTACTTTAAGAGCTATGGAAATTTCCCAGTGAGTGCCCGTATGACACAATTGATCAACAAAAAAATTAAGTTAAGTTACTGCTTCAGAACGGTTTTGGGTTTCTCGCTTCCCACACATCTGTTTATTTCGGCTAGTTTTAAGTTTGATTAATTAATTGGGCTCGTCTCGCGGCACGTTTGTTAATTTAAGTGGCTATACGGTGTCGTTCACTGAACAGCGTTAGCTTACATATTTCTGGGCATAACACTATAGCTTGTCCAGAAATAAATAATTACTTAGTCTCTATTTAATGATTTCTTAGGGAATACCAGGAATATTATGTATTTAGGTTTTTCTAAGAGAACACATTACACTAAACACGGGTGTGTTAACCATGCAATTCCCAAATCGTAATATTAAGAGATGCTTGTGTAATTAAAGTTTAAAGTTACAAGGGGAAATTTCAAATTTTCTCAAAAGCCAAAAAGAAAGGTATTTTTGGTTTATATAAGAGTAGACCTAAAATAAATGTGAAATGAGTTAGGAACGAATTAAGAGTATTTTAGAAAATAGCTAAAATGACGAAATTCAGACGTCATTTAAGTATGTAAAAAATAAAGTTAAAGTATAACATGTAATAGGAAAGGAAAAGTTTTAAAGGAAAACAAAGAAAATGTAAATATTAATTTAGAAGAAAGGGTGAGAGGTTTCACACCTTAGAGTCCGTTTAAATAAGAAAATTAAAGTTTCTAATAATTAAAGATATAGTAGGAGAATGTATTAATGTATAAAAACACCAGTAATATGAAATAAATTTCAGAAAATTAGTTAACCCAGAAAATTTAAAAAACGTAGAAATCATAAGTCCCACAACACAAAGAAAAATACAGCAAACTTAATAAAATGGCAGCTAGTGTGTTAATTCCGAAGGAACTATGAAGAGTAAAAAAAATATCACAAGGAGGAAAAACTCGGAGACTTTTCTGGGAGACGTGTTGCGTAAAGAACGCGCGGGCTGCGAACGAGAACGTGATGTCTCATGACAACCGTTCGAATTCGAAGTGAAAGAAGAAAACACATGCAGCAAGAAAAAGAAAAGTCAAATTGCGGGAAAATCCGACAACGCCGCGAGAAGCTGGGAACAAAAAAAGAAAAACAATGGAAAGAAGACCGAGTTATGATATAAAATTTGGAGTGGGGAGAACCAATCAACAGTGCGCAGGCAGTAATACCAACGTAATGCCAGAACTAATTAATGGAAAACAATAGATTTAATTAGTTTAAAATAGAAATAAAAACGGAGAATTAACAGGATGGTTAGGAAAACCATCTGGAGAGGAAAAGTCCCAGAAAAAAGGGAAATTTGAAAAAGGAAAACCACAGTGTAAGTTACGAGAGGCTGGCAACCAAAATAATGGAAAACCGCCCTATAAGCACTAGACACAGTGGCTGGCGCTTCTTATGGATTTTTTACGCTAAATAGCGCTACATATTAATTCTTTCCACTCCAATTATTGGGGAGCGAATATTGCACTGTAACATGTTTACTCCAAAAATAAGTATTTCTTTCAGTTATAAAGTCTGATTTTTTTTTTTGTAGTTTCTTCTATGACTAAAGTCCTATATTGGTATGAAAAAAAACATATATTTTTATTTTCAAGTATATGTTTTTAATTTTTATTTATTGAAAAAAATATAAATTTGTAACAAAAAACCGGAATAAACAAGAATTTTGGAAAAATATTCAATGGAAAGACCTATATTTGTTGCTTGTTTTTTGTTGCCTATATCATTATAAACAAAATTAAGTGGTTTACACATTTTTTAGGCACAATAAAAAATTATAAAAAAAATAATAATTGAAAAAAAAAATGTTTGTACAAAATGAGTTTTTATAAAAACAATTAGTTTTGACACCAACTTGTACAAAATTGCCTCAACTATTTATTTTATTGCTTAACAACAGTATTATGTAGATCAAAACTAGTAAGAAAAGCTTTTTTCAAAACTGATTGGTAATATTTTAATCACTCAGGTTCAAAACAAAAGTTCCATCACCACTAACGTAATATTATAACAAACTGCCGTCGTCTTCGTTCATTTTATTTCACAACAATCATTATTATTATAAAAAGAACAATATTCAAACATAAACTGTGAAATTACACACGATAACCTAGTACAACAAAACTAAACAACGCGTAAGCTCACTAAAACACTGCGTAGTAAGTAGGAACCAAACAACGGCGAGAGCAGACAGTTATTTACAGTCCGGCCAAAGACGGCAAACATTACATTTTCAAAGATTTATTTACCACAGAAACTGAACTCAAATGGTTCTAAAAATTTCCACAAATAACAGCACATCTCAAACTTTAACAAAAGCGGTCATCAAAGTAACTACGTCTGTTCAAATGCAATCAAAGAACGTTATCATAGCGAGTTCGGGGCTCGCCCGACATAGGGGTTCGTGCGGATTAGTAGGGTGCGGGACTGCCCTGACACTCGTGTGGAGAGGGTTAAAGATTTTTAATGTTACAAAGTATGTAATGCTGCTTACGAATTTTTGTCTTCTAATAGATTTTACTACGTATACCTCTTATAAAAGGTTAATTGCATATAACGTATCAGATATCAGTATTCAAGTATTACTAAGACTCAATACAGTTCACTAGTGAGAGGAGTTACAATGGTTTTCAACATTCAATATTAGCCATAACGAGAATTGAACAAAGGACAATTTCAATGAAGTAGCAAACCGACTTCATATTGGAACTTCAGGATACCAACTAGCAAGCCTACAGACGTGAAATAATAACGCTGTTAACGGGACCGCAGTCAACGAGAGCAACTCAACCCAGCTAACGCGGACGTCACCAACACCATCAATTTAAGTGTACCTAAGGTCTGTGAAAAGCGTACTTACGTTATTTCTCCAAATAAATTTGCCTCATTAAATTCATATAAATTTATTGAATATACTGGGTTAGGTAGGATGATTGATTGATTTATTGTTGTTTTATTAAAGTCATAAATAATTAAATTAAAGTAACGCTAAATTCAAAATAATTAAATAACTTTGGTAATAAAAAAGTTTATCAAAAAGCTAACGTAAAATAAATTGAATAAATTAAATAATAATATTAAAAGCAAGTACAGTAGAACCACTCACAACCGGCCTCGGATCAACCGGTCCTCGGATTAACCAACCTATCCCATGGAACAACAGAGTTTTTATTTCTCTAACAGATTGTATTACTGTAACTGGCCGAATTGTCAAACATTGATTGTTTAACGGTAATTTCTTGGAAAAAAAAACGGGGTGATGCAACATTAGGTGTGCAATGTGTGTTAGTGTTGTAGAAGACAGAACAGGGGAGGGAAAGCGTGAGTATAATTCCCATCTTGCTTCCACGGCAACTGTATATTTTCTAAAAATCAATTGACAAAGCGGCATCCTTCGATTCTTTTTCTTCGTTGCTTTGTCGGAACCTTTACTGAATTTCGTGGGAGCAAAATATGTAGTATTTGTAACATACTGTATTGCGTAATATGTTGAGCAATAAAAAGACGTGAAATTGGAGAGACTTGGCACTAAAAATCTTTGAATGTTAAAGAACAGAAAAAAATAACTGATTTTTTGATACGGTACCGTATATGTAATTTCAGTTTTCAAAGTTTAAAATGTTTAATTTGTTGGTGTTTGTTTATTTATGTGGTACATAGGCCCTACAATAAAATTGGATGCAATAACGTCTTATTTGCTTGTTTGTTTATGAAATATGTAGGTGTTTTTTTAACAAAAATCTATTTTTTACGGGAACCTCGTATCAACCGGCCAAACAGGTAACCGGCCAGGGTCTCGGTCCCAACCAGACTGGTTGAAAGGTGTTCTACTGTAGAGTTAAAATTTGTTCTGTCTGCATAAATTAAGTAAGAGTGTAATTAAATTAATTTGGTTAAAGTTTGTATTTGTTGGAAAGATTCCAACAAAAGAAGAATATTTTTATTTCTGTTTTTCAAAGTTAAATAAATTGTAAATTTTTATTTTTCAGTATAAACAATTTTTATTTTTCACTTACCTATTGCTTGAATATTCCATCACAATATTTCCTTGTATTTTAAGTATTATCACAGTGTTTCATTATCAAAATATCCAAAGCACAAATAAAGTTATTTACAAGGTCAGTTCCATTGTGCTCATTACTCTGAGATTGGGTAAAAGTAAATGATTGTGTTCTAAACTGAGCTTAATTAAAAGTAAATTAAATTTTGATTACTGGAAGTTTAATGTTGAAAGTTTTTTAGCCAGGATATTTAGACAGCTAAATATTTAACAATCAGTTATATCACATAGGTCATATAAAAAAGATAGCCTGTTTCTTCCAGTAGGTGACATTAACTTATTTTGCAACTGTTTTAGAGACTTAGTGTTTCCGAACTTGGGGCACATCAAATTAATAAATTTCTCTGGGGGAGAATCGTTGTAGTTTGTTTGCACACTTTAATAATTATAATCGCAAATTGGGCTGCTTTAAGTGTAAAATTAAAAACACGCTTTCTGTGTGTCCCCTACCTTTAACCTTAAAAGTTAAATCGTCCAATCAAATCGTGGGTGTTTCAATGTTCTGTTGATATTTTATAACAATTAGTAAATTATTTATCTAACTCTAGTTGTCTTTAAAAATATGATATAAATTTTGAGGTTCATTTAGAAACATGAAATGACGACTTGTTTTACAAAAACTATGAATGTATTGTTTTTATTGACCTTTTATAGTAGCAACTATCTAAAATATCTTGTAACTCAATTTTCACCAGTTTCTAAGGAACCTACATATTACACTATCAAATAAACGTCATATTTATTTGATCAAAGATTGTCCATCAAATAAATTTGACGATTCTTTGAGAAAGATTTTCAAAAAAGAATAATATTCTAAAATATTAATATACTACACATTTTTAGGAAACCTCCTAACCTCAAAATATATGTTTTTCCAGTTTCTATATATATTCCTTGTGTTCCTTTTATATTTTACCTTGCCTTTTATATTTATAATACAATGGAAAAATTGAAATGGAGAGTTAAAGCTATGAAAACTATTTTACATTATGAAAAAGAAGAAATTTGATTATGTTTACTTTATTTTAAAAGTATATTTACAAGTGATTTAAAGATTTATTTTGAAATCTTAAAACCCGATATAATGTGAATCACGACCTTTTAAATAATTATTTAATAATAGTTAATAAATAATAATAATAAAAATAAACCGAAACATAGCCCCAAAATATATCTTGTGAATAACCCAGCTCATCAAGGAAATTGGACTGGTGTAATATGTTTTCTTTGACAAAGATTTCATCAAAGTTCTTTGATACAAGTTTGACTAAATATTTGGTGAATAAATTTGATAGTGTAATATGCCCATAAATAACGAAATCTTGATTTAATTGAGGCCAAAGGAAGTCTACCCCACATTGACGATATCTGTTTTGCTACTGATGCCAAAGAGGTTAAAATCTTAGATAATTAAAAACACAGTTGTGGCACCTAATAGATTGTAAAGCTGACATCAACCAATGCTTACTAAAGCTTGGAACTACTACAAACTTTCTCATGTAAACTGCATAGTAACGTCACAGATATATCACAAACTATGCGTGGCCATGTTTATTAATTTTTACTTGTTAATTTAAAAATCATCAAATTTGTTAAATTATATATTTTTTAACTACTTATCGGGGTTAATTAAATACAACACAAATAGTTGTAGGTGCAAACTATGATTCCAAAAATGAATATGGTTCTTAAACAATGACATGTTTTTGTAAAAGGTTTAGTTTGAATTAATATTAATAAAATATGATAAGGACCTTGACCTTCTGAATCAGACACACTTACTTCAAATACAAGGCCCCAACCAACTGAGCTGTACCGCTTCCACTAATCTTATAAGAAAAGATGTTTGTAAACATAAATTCTTTAAATTTTGGCTTAGCAACCTAACCTTACTTTAAAAATAATAAACGTACCATTCACAATTGGCCTCTTCTTCTTTAAAATCATTGTTTTCATTCATCTCGGAATCATCTACGACTTCTTGTTTACTTTTCTTTTCTTCTTTAATCTCATCTGGTACAAAACAAGTTTCGTTATCTATCATGTCAAGAAAACTATCTTCTTCTTTAATTTCACTACACAAACTTTCTTCTTCTTTAATTTCACTACAAAAACTTTCTTCTTCTTTAATTTCACTACACAAACTTTCTTTCTTAACAAATTCAGGAGAATAATTTTGGTCTTCAATTAGTTGAAAGCTCACTTCAACTTCTTCTTTTATTTCTTGTTTGATTAGCAACTTATCTGGATCAATTTCCATTGTTGAAACCTGCAACCAAATTAAGCTTTTAAGTCATTTTCTTAAATGTAAACAAAACTTTACTGAAACAATGCTTCATACTAATACCGCAATTATGTTTGCATCACATTCTAAAAGAGCACAATTACAAAACGTTTTTAAGTGTTTACATATAGCTGTTTCCTTTCTTTCAAAAAAATGTTCAGAAAATTTCTCAATGAAAACAAGCTTTTCCCTTAAAATCAAGAAACTTTGACTAAAAATTAATGTTTACCTTAGGGGTCTTTAAAGGCTGAATACTCGTTGGAGGTAAATAAACCCCTATTTTGTGCTATGGGGTTTATTGGGGATACCACAAATAAGATGCAGTTGAACAGTTGCTATGTCTTTTCATCAGACAAATTCTAGGTTTACCACCAAATACCCTTAGCTATATGGTATATATAGAAACAGGATAAATAAAAATGTATTTGTTCACATTGAGATTACACATAATGTAGGCTACAAGCTAAGGGTCTTTAATATGTCTCCAAAACAGTTACTTAACATCCTAGCTAGACAGATTATCAATAAAAACTTGTGTTGGTTTAGGGAATGGCAAGATTGTTAGCCGAGAACCTGGCGTTATAGTATGTTGGACATGGTTTGGAGGGAGAGTGGGGGAATCAGCTGTTCAAACTGATAAAATTAATGTGATAAGACTTTATGGGGGAAAGGCAAATTCTATCAGCTGAGGCTTCCATTCACAACTCAACTTACAGAAATCTTTGTTTTAAATTAAAAGATAGGACATATTATACAGATAATAATAAAATTTAAATGAAACTAGATTGGTTTTTAAATGTTGAGGGGAATTACTTTATTTGAATTAGAAACTCCAGTTAAAAAATATAAATTATACATTAATTGCTCGCTGTGCAATCTAGACAAAATTAAAAACGTTTTTCACTTCATGGCTAGGTGTCCAATATTGAGAGAAATAAGAATAAGATGTAAAATTTAAACTTGAACTGGACTTATGAGAAATAAAATAACACTATATAAATAAAAAACAGAACACAGTTTCTCATAAAAAAAAGTTTAATAATTCAAACGCGTTTCGATGACCAGGTCATCATCATCAGTTACGGTTACAAACTTATAACTAATTGGTAACATGGTTGTTAACTATATATATAGGCAGAGTATTAGTAGGGGGGTCGTCTAAACATGTAACGACCAATGGGAGAACAGTAACTTAATGTTTGTAATGGGGATAGTGACTAAAGGGGAAACACATGAATATATATAAAAAGAAATAACAAAATAAATAACATATGTATAAGTTAGAATAATACATAATACAAATACACTCATAAGTTACTGTTCTCCCATTGGTCGTTACATGTTTAGACGACCCCCCTACTAAAACTCTGCCTATATATAGTTAAGAACCATGTTACCAATTAGTTATAAGTTTGTAACTGTCACTGATGATGATGACCTGGTCATCGAAACGCGTTTGAATTATTAAACTTTTTTTTTATGAGAAACTGTGTTCTGTTTTTTATTTATATAGTGTAAGACTTATGTATCTGGGCGACTTTTTATCATGTAAGGCTTTGTATTTTAATTAAGACTACTGTGAAGTTTATGTACGGTTTGTAAAGTTACTTTGAAAGTTTTGGGGGCTCCACCAGATCCTTCTTACGGATCAAATTTTAGCTTGGCATGTGACGTACTCCAAAGAACTAGGTAGAAATAAGTACAGAGACCTTTTCACAAAATTATTAAATATATTCTGAAATTTCTGAAAACAGGTCCTACAATAATTATTTTGCACAATTTTTAAATACATATAAATGTGATACAGTTAATTTTTACTCAAATTATAAATCTAAAAATAATAAAATGAAAGTTTACATCCGCCTAAGTAGGGCGGTGCTGGTCATTAAAACTCCTGCTCTCTTAACCTTTATCTATGTATCTTATATTAATGATTGAATCTGAAATTTCTTCTAATTATTAGTACACAATAAAATCTGATTTTACAAAATGTATTATATTACCTATAGATTTATTTTAATGATATTAAGTTGCTTTGGTGACTGTTTCGATTACTTATGAGGTGTTTTAAACCCTCTTTTCAGTTAATCCTAATAAACCAGTCCCAATACAATTATTTATTAATAAGTGATTATTTATTTATTTTGATTTATTTTAATGTTACTTCTGATACACAATACTCTGGATATGATTTCGTTTGTTTTTTTTAAATTTTAACCCTCGAGATTTGTCTTAACAATGAAATGAAATATTAATGCTACTTACATAATTTTTAGTTCCCACTCTCACACACTTTGCACTTTTATTTGATTTTTACAAACTCCACTTATTATTGACTTTAATCTATTTTACACTTCACTACCGCACTCTATTCCTTGGTTTGGATGGTTCCTGGATCCATTTGATGTATCTAACTTGATTGAAAACTTTATTTAATGATTATATTTTACTTGGGTGATTTATCTTTGGTTACTGATGATGAAGTTACTTTATTAAATAATTGATGTAAAATAAAAATGATGCATCTCGAAAGGTTTGGTCTAGGTGTTGATTGATTGAATTTTAGTTGATGACAGACCTCGTGTCTTCTCTAAAATTTCCCCACCACACAGTTTCACGCATTTCAATTCTTTTCTGATTGGTCTATTTGAATTTTATATTGTTCTGATTGGCTTTTCAGTTTTACAGATTTGGCAGTATTTATCGCGTGTCTGCACTCGTTGATTCACACAGAATAATGCAAAGCAGTGTATTTGTGTCTTAAGTAATTTAAGCTGGTATATCCGTTGTAACTTCCTGTTGAAATACAAAGCTAGTCTGGCCTGTTTCTGTAGATTCATTTATTATGGATTTATTTAAAATTTATTTTATAATATATTATTATAATTATTTTGTTGATGCTGATGTTAAAGACATTGGGTATTGGTGTTCCAAGTATTGGTGTTTACTTACCAATACTTACAATAGTAAGAATATGATGGTTTAATTTGTCAGAGTTAACAAGGGATAAGTATTTGAGGGGATCATTTAAATGGTGAGGATTGGATGCGGTTTGCAGGATATCTCAGGCAGACCTTGCTGCGCACGTGAAGTTTAATTATTACATTGCAGATTTATATTTAGTTCTTGTGCTTTTCTTTTTTTTTGATGTTGTATGGGTTTGCATTTAAAATATATGTATAATATTTTGATTGGGTTATATTTGCAATTATTATTATTCTTTTCTAAGAAACGTTCGTGTTACTTGAGTAATTTAAGTTAGTTAAGTATTTGTTTTTGCTTTTATAAACAGTTGTCAAAAAGGATAGTGTCAAACCTGACACTTTGACCAATGCTCTCTTAATGCGGATCAAGAAATAAAAACTTGAAATGTTTATTTAGGCATTTATTGAATGTAGTTTTTGTTGTACAAAACATTACCATTTAACCTTTTACAAATATATATAAGCATTAAGTTACAACAATAACTTTAAATAAAAAAAAGATTTTATAATTAATTATGTTCTTTCAATTTTTGAGTATTCTCTTATTGAAATATTATATAAAACTTGACTAGGCATAAGTATAAATTGTAGTAATTTATATATAGGCTATATTTATTTCATATTATTAAATTATATAATATTTTAACACACATATATATCTATATATATAGGTATGTACCTCGACTTAACTTTCCAAAAACATTTACCAAAGGGCTACCGGTAGTAGACATAATATAATCTTACAGTAATTCTGTGTAAAATTTACAATAAACATTCCACAAATGCGGCAGTGATGTCAACCTATTTGAACAAACACATTTTAGAGCATAATCGTATTCTAATTCGATTGGTCATATATTTTGAATTATATTTTTTATTGTTTCTTTCTTTTTCCAATCTCGCCTTACATTCTAATTAAACACTCCACAATACAAAATAGAAAAAATATTCTAAACAACAAAGCTTTGAAAAATACAAGTAGACTAATGCATTTGAGAAAAAACCTTTAAATTGCTATATCTCTAAGCGAATTAAGTTCAGACATTTATACTAGCTCCGTAAATCAATGTTAAAATGCTGACAATATATAAGATTACATACAACAATCAATATAAACAGAAATTTAACAATTTGATATTCAACAAGTTTAATATATTTTCACAAATAGGCTATGATGAAATTTTATAAAGTTTGTAAAGCTCATTTTTATTAAAATGAAATGTGAAATAGGCTTACCTAGCCTACACTAACCACAACTTTTGTTTTCCTGATGTATAGGCCTACCTATTCATGGTGACTTGAATGAACTATACACAAGTGATATATAAAATTTACTTAGCCTAGGCTATATAAAAATATACATTTACCATCGCTAAAAGTATGCCTATGCTCGCAAGTTGGCCAATCATTATTAACGTCATCTAATTGAACTTTTTTTTGGATTCGTTTTAAATAATTCTTTTCATTGAAAGATTTTTTTAGTTTCTGAACATCTATTTTTTTTAACAGTTTTGTAAAACCTAAACGTTAAAACATTAACTTCATGCTTAGGTTGGTAGCACTAGGCATACCCTTGTTAATTTAAAAAGGATATCAACAGGGAGGTAAATTGTAAATTTATAATGACATTAGTTTGAGGATTACTACTGTAGATATATTACGTTTCTCATGTCTAATAACTATAGCCTAATATCGGCCATCCTGTGCAAATTTATAATATTCCTCACTACTGACAATGTTGAAGATGACAAACTTTTTTCAGTGCACTGCCAACCTAAGCACATTGTAACTAGGCTAATTAAAAGTGTTCAAACTGAAAATGTTGTAGGCTTTGTTTTGTTTAGGTGGATATTTTATTTGTTGTGCAATTTAGGTATGTTAGTTACAACAACATGTTTTATTAAATACGCAATAGGCTATGTAATAAATTAAAAACTAATATTTTATAACTAATATAGGCCTACTTAGGCTATATTTTACATTAAGGGCAAAAAAAATTGGGACACATGGGAGGGCGTTGGGCGGCTAGTCAACTTTAACACTCATTTACGAGCGTTGTTTGTGACACTAGAAAAGCTCCTGACTGCCATGTTGTGTCTTATAATGCAATTAGAAATACCTGTGTGTTTCGTTGCGCTGGGAATTATCTTAATCTATGTAAGATCGTTTTTAGTGAAAAGACGGCCAAAATGATGCCATAGCGCCACCCGAAGGATAACACACCATAAAAAAGAAAAATAACAGCTTTTTAATTTTAACCTTATTAACCTAATATCACAATTCAGCACATATTCAGTTTAGAGATGTTACTAGTTGTTATTTCACGGTAGCAGTTCTAACTGACATTGCTACCAGAAAGTAACTGTTATGTTACCGGTACTGTGTTCTGATCACAGAAATGTCAGTTCACATCTATTATTAAAATGTTATGGATAAGTGTTCAATTAAATCTTTTTAAAAAATACAAGCAAATACTTGTTAAACTTATAAAAAATAATAACCGAGGCAAACAGAATTTAAATAATCTATTTACTAATTTAATAATTATTGTTAGTGTCTCAATACTTGGGTTTACTTTTGATTGGCAAATTAAAATAGGTCATTATTACGTTGACCATGAACATTAAGCTACTTAGGATTTTGATAATAGGAATACTTGGAATGTTACTGTAGTAAATATTTATGGTTTTTTAGATAGAAATAAGTATGTAAAAATTTAAAATTTTAAACAACAATAGCGTTAAGCATATGCTATAATAATATTATAGGCAACTGTAATACAATATACAACTTAATATATAGCAATAACAGAAATACTATCTCTGTTCTGGCTCCAACATATAACAAAGCTCTAACTGTTATTGCTCCCAAACAGCCAATCGCAAGCTAGAGTCTGCAACTTTGAATTTTCAGCTGGTAGCAGTTAGCATGCGTTAGCAGTTAAATCGCGTAAAAGTGGTCATACTGCCTGCGACAATTCGAAGTTTTTGGACAATAACAAATAATGAAACAAGTAACACGACAATAATTACCACATTTTGTTAGAGAATAGAGAATGTAGCAAGTATAATCTGTTAGGCTGGAGTAGCAGTTATGTTAGTTTTAAAAATGCTTTCATTTTCAAATAAATAAGGTAGCAATCTAACCTTTAAATCAGCTGGAGTGTTAATGTATACTTTCGCCCTTATTTCTATCTAACATCAAATAAATACAAAAACGTAAAACTTAATTTGCATATGAAGACATGTTTCAAGAAACAAAATAGTGTTGCTAACCTAAGCACATTGTACTATTGAATACGTAGTGACTAGAGAATATAAGTTAGAACTTCAGATTATTTTCATTTTTAATGCAATATGGTGAGGTGTAATATAAACCTTAGCCAAAGCTAATATTAGCCTACCCGGATAAATAACCCTACCTGTTTGCAGCGACGTTCAAGAACCCTCCGATTAACACTTCGTTTAACAGCTTTTTAAACGCCTTTTAGTTCTATATTAATTGAGTGTATTGCACTTTAAATGGTGTTATATTGTATTATGACTAAAATGAGAACTTTTAAAATTTGTTAAAAACCTTCCGAAATTCTGATGACTTTTCTTTAAGAAAGTAACAAGTGCTAAATATTAATATTATTAGCCTTGCTTGATTAAATTACATACAATATCCTAGTGCTGCCAGACCACCCAAGCAAAATTACCCTTAGTAAGTACCAAAAATACCCTCACAATTGGGTCCCTCATAAATTCTAAAGTTGCCTTGATTGCCGTAGTACACAGTATCGTAGACATAAATAATTTATGCTTACAATACTGCACTACGTAGTTATAAGTTATGTACAAATATATGGACCTTTACATTAATTATGTATTATTTTACATATATGTAAAAATGCATATACTAATACATGAGCAATTAAAAATATATATACACATAATTAAACAATATTACGGTATATTGTTATATATAAGTAAAAATGCATAAGGGTACAAATATATTTTTTTGTTTTTACAATACAAAAGTAAAATATGCTTCATATTACAAAATTAAAATGTTTGAAAATAATTATTTTTTACAAATGATTTTTAATCTTACAAATTACAGTTATCAAATTGATTTACTTAATTACTTTGCTTTATGCTTTTCCCGCTCACTGATTTCTAGGCTGGACAAACAACTTACTCCATAGAGTTAACATAGGCAGGAAACAGGAAACAACCATATAGTAAACAAACTACTCCTACACCTCCTAAATTTAGTTACTGTACTACCACACCAATTAAAACATTAGTGCTTCATAATGTGCTGCCCTCTAGCGTTCTAAATCTAAAGGAGCATTGCTTTTAACGAAAAGAGAGAGAGAGTAAATCGAGATAGGACTGACCTTGGAGCTTGAAGGTAACAGAACAGGCTACATCTACAGGAAGTAATCTTCCTGTAAGAAGTGGGGGAGGGGGAGTGTGAGGTCAGTTTGTTTATTCTTAAAACTGAAACTCTCCTTCGAAACCCAAACAACATTTTATCATGTCTATTTAAATTCTAAATATGTATCTGAGGAAAAATTGAATGTAGCATGCATTTATGTATTTTGGTAGAACTAACTTTAACAAAATTCATAATACCTACCTAATTATGTTTTAATGTAACATTTTTGTAATTTACAAATTCAAAGACAATACAGTTATGAATACCCGTTATAACAATAATATTTCGAACATTAAATTTAAAATTAGGTATTAAACATAAGTTCAGTAAGAAAAGTTTTCCTTTCCTATTTAATTTCACAAACATATAAATTAAAATAAATATAATTGATAGTAAAATATTTTTTTGTGATTAAAAGTTGCTAAGACTATCCTTTCCGATTGATCGATAATATCTATCAGATTACCAATATTCGTAATTTACTAGGGGAGACCCCTGCGAACCCCCGTTGGAACCTTCTAAAAACATGTTATGTTTTATTTATAATAAAGGTGTAGGAGGATTAATAAAAACTCTAAACTAAGATGGTAAATCATGTTACATGTTCAAATCAAATTGTATCGTATATTTTATAACAACAGTTATAATAAAGGTTAAAAGAACCAGTATGTCTCAGGTGTACACTTAATCAAAAATCTAACCAAAAAGTTACTCGCTATCAATTACCGTATATTATTGATAAATAGGTCTACTATATGTCTTATTTAATTTTAATTAGGATGTAACATATTTTTTCTTATTTTTTAATTCCTTAACGTAAGTTTTTATTGGTTTGTGTGTGTTGAAACATGTGTTGGTTCAGTATGGACCTAACTTAAAATATGATTTTGTACTAAAAGCTGGACATCCGAATCAATTATATTATCTGTTATTTAAAAATCATTATTTGCTTCCACGAAAGCAGCTGGATTAGTTTGGTTCTTATTATAAACAGCTGTTTTGTATAGAAATGTTTTTAAATTCGTTCCATGTTAATCTTGTGGGTAAAACCCGACCTTTGAGATTAGTTCACGCCATTAAGGATAAGAATTTTTTACATCTAAAACCTTATTGCAAAACTTCGAAATGAGACGAATTTTTTGACAACTCAAACATTAAATTTGGTCTAGAAATAAGGGATGAGGAGTTGTGTTCACAAAAACCTGCTTCACGTATTATATATAAACATAGGCACTCTTAGCTTACCTAATGAAGTTATTAGGACATTATTAATAATTGAAATTAATTTCTTAACATGAAACAAAATTTTAATTTCTTTTATTTCTATTACAAATTTGTTGTTTAATGATCATTATATTAATTCGTAAACATGGAAATTTGTAGTACCTTTTTTTAGTATTTTTTATAAAAGGAGAGTAATGAAGCTTTTAAATCATTCAAAAGGTACAGAAAACAAAACTTGTGTTATTGCCTAAGACAATTAAATTAATAAACTAGGTCTAACCTAAAATTGTATTTCTAAGTTGATTAACCGAACCAGCTGATTTATTTGTTATTTTATGTAGTTGGTTGCTATGGCAACGAAAATATAAATTATATTTTTGTAGGACATGGGTTATATTTTTACTTTCACCACCCTATACGTAGTATATATGGAAAAAGTATTGTTTTCGTCCAAATTTTCGAATTTGAGTTTTTAGTGGAATTATATGTTTTGGTGCTCCCTGAACCCCCAAAAATTGTTTAGTGAAATTATCTGTGTTGGTGCTCCCTGAACCCAAAAATATTTTTAGTGGAATTATTTGTTTTGGTGCTCCCTGAACCCGAAAAAGTGTTTTTTTTTGTGGTGTCTGTCTATGTGTCTGTGTGTCTGTAAGGATGTGTACAGAGCTGGAGACCATACCAACGGTCCGATTTTGATGAAATTTGGTATGTAGATGTAGTTCTGGAATATCTCCAGGCATTTTTGAATTTTTTCAAATTTGTCATTTTTAAGGGGTTTTACCAATGTTCAAAAATGGCCAAAAAACGAGAAAATTCAAAATTTCTCAAAAACGGCTCTAACGATTTTTATAAAAATTGGCTTATTTGTAGCCCTTAATGTATCCTACCATATGCAAAAAACCGCATCTTTCTAAAAATTCTCGTTTAGGTAATAATAATAATAACTGATTTTTGGGGTTTTTTTTACCAAAAAGGGGGTTGTTTTCCAAAAAATTTCAAAACCTTTTTTCGTGCATCTATACAGGCCTAATTGACATGTTTGGTGCAAATTTGTTCGAAATCGATCGAATAGTTTAAATAATAATAATAATATAATATAATAATAATAATAATATAAAATCAGTAATTTTTGGAAAATGATAAAAATATATTGTTAGAGACTTATACTATAAACACTATCCTAATTTTGAAAAAATCTGATAAAACTCTGAAGCAAAAAAAAATGTTTAGTGTTTTTTTGTGTGATTTCTAATATTTGCTGACTAATTTGTATTGGGCAACTTCAGATTTGTGTTCAAAATACCAAAAAGTTAAAGAGTAAGCCATACAACATAAAAAGAACTACACAAAAACTTTCCACTTCAAATTTTTAGTAGCAAGGAACTACTGTGTAATAAGTTTATTGAGTTGGTTTCATCTGAAACGCCACTATTTCACACCAGAAGAAACTGGTAGTCTAAATATATTTTAACCAGTGCCCTACAAACCAATTTTGGAGGTGAGGATAGTTAAGAACTTCTAAATGAAAATAAATATAGATCAAAAGAGTTACACCAATTAAAGATGTTTGACTTACTCTGTCCAATTTCAAGATGGCTGCAGTTAACCCATAACATTTTCATTTGACAATTATATTTACTAAAAGTCAATATTCCATGCAAGGTAAGTATGAGTACGAAATTAGTATAATTATTGAAGAATGTTTGTTGTTAATTAGCTGAACTAATTCAACTACTGCTTACTATTAACTAGGACTTTATTATTTTTGTTGTAACTTGGAAACATTGATTTAGCTTTCTTAATTTCTATAAAACAAAACTTTTAATAATTTTACTCAATGTACAAAAAATCTATTCAACATTTACTCCTGTTATTAAAACTTGCGCGTTATTGTTTTTTAAAGCTTAATTTTGCGTGCAAAACACTCCTCGCCTCTCACCTATCATAAACATTCCTTTCCCACGGAATGAAGGGACTCTATTACCAGCACTTACAAAAATCGAGAGTTTGCCGGCCATTTTATTTTTTGAACTATTGTCGGTCGCCGGTCGGTGCTATAAAAGGTAAACGTTTGGTGCAGGGGACAGGCCTAGTGGCGGCAGTGCAGTGGCACTCCTTCGTCATTCGTCCTTCAAGATCCCTTTCAAGACGAGAATGAAACGTGCTAAGTTTAAATATTTTAATAAATAGTATTAATACTAATACACATATTAATTATTGTTGTGAATGATAATGAATCTAAAATAATAGTCTAGTAACTAGGGTAGACCCCTGCGAGCTGAGCATTCCAACCTAAACTTCTCCTCTAGCACTGCGCGAAATAGTTTATAAAACCTATTTCTGTTAAACGGATGATTTATTTTGTCAAGATTAAGTTAAAGTTTATTTTATAATGTTTTCAAAATGAGAAATTGAAGTTTCCTTGTACTGTATATTCACATGTGTTTAAGTATTACAAAACTACCACGCTTTCTGGGCGTTCTATCTCTAATATTATTTATATTAGCCTACACGCAAAATAAATAAAAAGAGAAAAGAAGTAAGTTATGAACTTAGAGGCATATTTTAAGACTATTATGTTTTGTTTACATTCACACACATTAAAAAAAGTAGCCTACGCCTAAAAAGAATACGTTGAAGTGAAATTGCGAGTGCTAGGTTTTTTAAATGAATTGTTTATGTCTTTGATGTGTGTCTTTTTTTTTATTCTGGCAAATTTTTATTTTGCTAGTACTACCCTTCGTGTGCACTGGTAAGTACGCAGAAATAATAATAATTAGATTGAGGTTGTCATTCCAAAATTCACTTTACTTTAAAATAGGGGGCAAAGAAATTTATTCAAGATTTATATTATTTTAAATAATTTAGGCCTGTAACATTGACTGAAAATAAGCAGTGACCTTTTATAATAATTTGTAAATTACATAAGGTCTTCAAAAGTTTAAAAATGTTTATACTATCAACTAGTGGACCCTTTAATGCATCGCTATTGCTTGATCTTAGTATATAAATATATACCTAGATTAAATTAACAAACACAATTTAGTGAGTGTAAAGCATATTTTGAAATTATGTACCAAGTCTCAAATGCGTCAGATGGTCCGTACTGCAAAAATCGTGAAGCCAGTTGAGAAG
>JAGFPH010011876.1:12691-25640 GCA_018207615.1 Philaenus spumarius | reverse complement strand
ACCCCAAAACGTGTTCTGGGGACCATGATCGGTGCTCATTTGCTACTTCCGACCTTAGGTCTCACCATAAGGGCCACTGCAATAGCTCATTTTTCCTATGGAAATTCGCTAATAATTCGATAACGCAGCTTATCCGCTGGTTTGAGTTTCAAAAATTAAGTTTATATGTTTTAGGGTTTCAACTAACTATTTGGGAAATTGGTCTATTCTCGAAAACACTTAATAGATGAAGTCTGCGTGTATGAAATATATTTGTACGGGGTACTTTTATAATATTTATGTTTTGATACATTTTGATATCTACCAGACGGGCTACGAGGACATGAAAAAAACCAAAATTTACAGAATAATCTCCTATAGTTATTCTTTTAGATAAAACACCAAAAACGTTCCATTCTCTGAGCCACATAAAAAATCAATATTTGTAGAAAGTTTTGACCAAATCGGACGTAAAATGTGTCCGTTAGAGTGCGAACACATATAAAAGGTGTCTTAAAAGTCCCACCTATTATTTTTTTTATTAATGGAAATAAACAGGTTTACTTTGGGAATTGTTAACATGAACTAAAATGGAGTTTCTTGGTGTACACTTTTTTTTTATTTTCTTTCGTTCACGATATCTCACGAACGAATTAACCAATTTTGACCGGACTGGTAGCGATCGACGCCGCTTTTCAAAGTTAAAAGCTGATTAGATTTTGGAATTGATCGGTAAAGCCGTTTAAAAGTTATTCCAAATTTTATTTCTTAGTTTTTTCGAAATTTCTCAGAACCTACCGGTCCGAATTAGTTGAAATTTCAGGAAATCTAAGTTTGATGGAACTCTTTAGAACGCCGTTTGGTAGGATCCAATCGGTTAAGCCGTTTAAAAGTTATAAGCGGGTCACATACTTACATACACACACACATACATACAGACAGGGTGACACCCTCTCGGGAGTGGTCAGGGAAGATTCTTAGGACCTCAAAACGTCGAGATCTGATGAATACTCGATTTTCGAAAAACGGGGTAAAACCAATAACTTTCCGATTTTAGAAAATTTTCAATTTAAGTTAAAAAACGTTTTTAATTTCAGCCCAAAACATGTTCTGGAGACTATGATCAGTGATCATTGACTACTACCGACCTTAGTTAGACCTATCGCTATTGTAATTATGGCAACATTATTCTTTGTTAGGTCTATCTGACCAGTTTGAAATAATACATTACATAATCACATTTTGATCCAATTTTATAACTTTAAAATAATTGTCTCTTTTTTATAAAAGTAAAAAACTCTGTCCAAATCAATCGACATTACCGTGAAAATATCTTAGTATACAATAATCTGTTTGCATTTGCGAGCGAGTTGGTGAGCGAAGCCCTCTAATATAATAACATATTTTTACTGTCTTCACTGTTTAGTCGCCAAGAGTGTTTGTTTTGCTAATAATTTCAAATCTGCTGTACATTTTATTAGTTTGTTCCCGCCTAAAATATCGTATCAGAAAGCATGAACAACTATCAAACTGCTGTCCAAGAAACAGTCGACGGCTTACTTCAACAAAAATTAGTTACTGCACATTAGAAATACTTAAACAATAAAAAAATACATAAATCGACGTTAAACATTGAAACAGATTCTCTGCGGCCGTTTCCTAAAGTTTATTCCACTTTTCAGTATCACTAACATTACGACCCCATCCTTCTTTAAAGCGATATTTTATGCAATATCATTTTGTCATTGTAGGAAAACTTCCCCTCGAACCCACTTTTCTCAGCGCCCCTCTTTTCTCTCGTATAAATAATGAATACAAACTTTCTTTGAGGAAAACTCAAATCGACAGCACACATCAATATGAATAAAGCAATAAATATGTATTGCGAGATATTACCATATCCCTACTTGTAAACATTTATGAGTTCATGCCAACGCTATGTATATTTGAGAATAGTTTAGATTCATGTTTTCTTTCATCTGAATTTGATTAAACTAAGTGAAAGATTAAACTAAATAAAAACGCACAAGTTCAACATATAATGAGCATCCAAAAACACGAAATAACGTACGTGACACTAGATAGAATAGAAATATACTGGTATATCGTAAATTAATTGTTTCCAGAAATATGTGTTTTTGAAGCGAAAACCGAGCACTTTTTGTAAGAGGTAAAATTTACTCGCGATACGCGTCTTAAAGTAAGACGCTTTTGATTTCGTCGATGATATCTTCTTCTTCGTTGTTTTACACACGTACTAACGTACCAGATGTTTAATGTAACAGGTAAAAGAAGAAGAAATCGACGAAATAAAATAGGCAGCGGTAAATTCAAAGTCTTAAATTTAATAGCTGTATGGATTTAGTCACGTCACGCTACTCATGAAATGGACATTGCACTTCTTAATTTTCTAAGTTGCGTTAAATTAGAGTACTTGGTGGTTCCTCTAAAATGGGCGTAAAGTTTTCTCATTTTTGTATGTCAAAATTTCTAGCTGGTTGCTGTTGTAATGAATGTAAACGTTTTGGTTCAGTATAAAATTATGTTGTTAAACTTTTAAATATTAGCTGTTTAACTTTAATATTTAACAACAGACATTGAAATTATAATAAAGTAAGCGGAGACTTTCAAGAAACCTGTGTTGGTTCATCACAGAAGTGAAAACTGTCATGAATATAAATCGTTGGTTATATTGGTTTCATCAGAAATTTTATCATTACTTTTATCTTGTCGCATTTAAAATTGAAAAATAACATAAACATGATTGTCTATAGACTAGGATTTTGCAAATGTTAAAATGTTGATTTTAAACAGTAATAAATCGACCACGCAGCTGGACCGCTGACGTGAGTTGAGCAAATTTCCAAAATTAAGTTTATATGCCTATGTTTTAGGATTTCAACCAACAATTTGGGAAATAGGTCTACTCACGAAGTCGTTGAACAGCTGTCTGTGTGTACGCAATATATTAGTAGAATTTGTTTTGCATCACTTGGCTTTGAACTGGGTACTTTTATGGTATTTTACGTTTTTGTCGATTTTGGGGGAACCAAGCGAGCTATAAGGTCGTGTAAAAAAACAAAATGCGCAGAATAACGTCCTACATTCATATTGTTAGAAAAAACTCTAAAAAAATTTCATTCTCGTAGTAAAAATCTCAAAAAATAGTTACTTCCGGTCAAAAAACATACTTCCGGTTGTTGGATTTTTTTGGCTAACGAACTCGTCCGAGCCACATAGACAACCAACACGTGTACCAAATTTGGACCAAATCGGACTTAAAATGCGGCCGCTAGAGTGCGAACACATATATATATATATATATATATATACATATATATATATATATATATATATATATATATATATACATATGAATTTTTTTGACACCCCAAAACGTGTTCTGGGGACCATGATCGGTGCTCATTTGCTACTCCCGACCTTGGGTCTCACCATAAGGGCCACTGCAATAGCTCATTTTTCCTATGGAAATTCGCTAATAAACGGTACCAGAAACTTTCACAAACTTTCTCACAAACATATTTAAATTATTAACACGTTCACTGATAAGGACGCACAAGTGAGTTTGAGACTGAACCGTATGAGAAGCGGCCGACGCACAGTGCATTGCACGCCAACTATGGGAGTATTGTCAATACACAGTCCATTGCGTTCTTCGCACCCCAACCCCCCGTATCGAGAGTATTTTCAATACACAATGCATTGCGTGCTTCGCACGTCAACCCCCGTATTGGGAGAATTTTCAATACAAAGAGCATTGCGTGCTTTGCACGCCAACCCCCGTATCGGGAGAATTTTCAATACAAAGAGCATTGCGTGCTTCGCACGCCAACCCCCGTATTGGGAGAATTTTCAATACAAAGAGCATTGCGTGCTTCGCACGCCAACCCCCGTATTGGGAGAATTTTCAATAAAAAGAGCATTGCGTGCTTCGCACGCCAACCCCCGTATTGGGAGAATTTTTAATAAAAAGAGCATTGCGTGCTTCGCACGCCAACCCCCGTATCGGGAGAATTTTCAATACATAGAGCATTGCGTGCTTCGCACGCCAACCCCCGTATTGGGAGAATTTTCAACACAAAGAGCATCGCGTGCTTCGCACGCCAATTTTAAGCCTATACTTTCTCTATACTATAGTGAGAAAGTAAAAATGGCAAAAATAAGGGTGTTCACTCCCTGCCCTATAATAGATAAGACAACTGATTCTGATCAACAGCTGATGGCACAATTTGTTTAGGCCTATACTAAACCAACACACTTATACGAATGCATTTACATTCAATACCCTACCAATCAACTTACAAATTTACAATCAGTTGATTATTCTTCACAACCAACGGGGTTTTTTAGGTTAGACTTAAGTCTAAGAGAGCTTTACATATTTTCTAATTTTTATTGCACCATAAAAACATAAATTTTATGCTCGTAATGTTTATCGCAAAACCATTTTGCGTCAATCACTTTAAAATGAAATAATACATGAATAGCTAGAAGATAATAATGCATAACCATAAAAGGCAAAGTACTGAATTCTAGAGCGAGAACGGAGTTCAAACATTATCAAAATGTCGTGACCTTGGAGCGGTTTGATTGTTTATTTGCCCGCATTGTTTAGAAATGTTTGCCCTAATTTACGCTATCATAGTTTCATCGGAATGTGTATTACATTACATTAATTGAACTTAAGTTGTGAATATAGTGGATAAACAATTTTTTTTAACTGTAGATAGTCACTGAAATCAATTATTATTTTTATTATAGAGATTTTAACACTACAGATCCTTACACTAAATAATATAAACAGGGTGATTCAGGAAGATACGGAGAAACTCTTAGCACGTTTTCTACTAGTGAAAATAAAGAAAAATTTCATATAGCCTAAACATAGGTTCGGAATGCTTCGTTTTTCAGTTATCCACCATTTTTTTTTTAGAAACTACTTTATATCTTTGGATGTAGGAAATTTATTGAACTCAAGTTTTGGATACATACAGTCGTGGTCATAGAAATTGCATTACTTAAAAATAATGAAGGACCTCCTTAAACCAATGCTGTTCTTAGCTTTTGATAATTTAAAAATGTTTTTCAAATGAAAAGAGACTGTTATGAGCCGTGAAAAATTGTTAAAACCGAAATAAAAATAAATAATATTCGTAAAATAATAAATAAAATGTTTATTGTTAACGAGGAATTTAAGAAAAATTTGTCTTTTACATACTCATATGAATTTATTTGGAAAATTTGTATGAAAACATTAAAAGTATATTTATTGAAATACTAGCTGACCCGTACGGCGTTGCCCGTGGTTGTTAGTATTTTCAGTCTTTTTGACGTAATTGTATTCTTTTTAAGTGTTCGTTGAATAACCGTGCGTATCCTACTGTGGTCATGAAAAAAAGGCTACGCTATTTAAGAAAGCACTGAAAATTGTATTCCTGTAAACTACTATCTAACATGAAAAAGCTTTAAATATATCGTTTTAATTTATAGTTTTTACTTATTCTGACTTTCACTTAATATCATTGACAATGTTGCGAGCACCTACAGCCTAAAAGGAAGCTACGTACCAAATTTCATTCCAATTCGTTCTTATAGGGATTTTTAGTAACTTTGACCCCCTCCCCCAAACCGCCCTAAAATTTCGAATTTCTTTTAACCCTTTCTTAGCGAGGGTTTAAATTAGCTGGGGGTCATAGAAAAGATATTTGAATCACTTTGTAACATCCGCGTTAATTTAGGATGTAACAAACTGGTTCAAATAGAGTTTGTAATTTTATCTACGACCATTGCAATAAACACCAATAACGCTATTACAAGTAACATCAGAAAGAGGTACATTACAAACCAAAAGCCAACCCGATTAGGTAATGATATCATTACCTAACAGGAGTCACTTTACATAATAGGCTCTAGACCAATGAGAGCTCGTCATTTGACGGAAGTAGAGTTGTAATAAAAATAACGCTATTCGTACATCAGCTGATTGTACCCATACGTTCCGGATGTTAGTGTGTTATTGTAACTAACCTCAAACGTGAGTTGACGCATTCCGCAAACATGAGTGATAGTGATGAATTTTGTTTAACTCCAGAGGAAATTAATACAAAAGCAAATTCGGCTCTGAACAATTTGTTGCCAGAAAAATCTAAATTTCGTTATGAAAAGGTTTATAACCAGTTTATGGAGTGGAAAACTAGAAATGGTGTTAGTTCGTTTTCCGAGAATGTTTTCATTGCGTATTTTGAGGAATTGGCCCAAGATAAGAAACCTAGTTCGCATTGGTCTATTTATTCAATGATTAAATCTACAATCAACATCAAACATCAAATAGCCTGTATATTTTTGGTCGTAGATAAAGTAGTGTACGCAACGATTGTATTCAGCCTTTAAGCCACTCGTGAGATATTTAGAACACTCGCTTCGCTCGTGTTCCAACTTACATCTCACTCGTGGCTTAAAGGCCTTCATAATACAATCGTTGCGTAAACTACTATTAAATGTATAGGCCTAATTAGTATAAGATATTATTGTTGAGTATTTAAATATACAATTATAAATCAAAATAAAGCTACGAATGTGATATTTTAATGGCATTTAGTTTAATTCAGATTGTTTGTTTAGTTTTCAATATAATATGTTTAAACTCGTGTATGTTTATGGTTATGCATGGTGTCAAATAATTTGTTTGTTATTATTATTGATAGCGAAAATATGTTTTGAAAAGTATTAAAAAATTCATAGTTATGATATATTTTATATAAACAATATTTTAAACAGCATATCTCTAAGTAGGCCTATATAGATGTTTATTTAATAACCAATGTTTGAGTTGAATTATAATTCTGTAAGCATTTTTCGTTGATTTTTCCTTGTGTTTGTTTATAGTTTTTCAATCTAACCTTAAAAAGCTGTTAGTTTTGAAGAGTATTAAAGTGATTATAAATTTCCTAAGTAATGTTGCTATGGTAATGATTGTAAACAAACATAACGTGTTGCTAAGCTTTTTATACGAACAGCTGTTTTTGTAAGCTATGGTTTTGAGTTCTTACAGTAAAGGCAGTTGAGTTTCTTCCTAATTTGAAACTTTTTCGGGAAACTTTTCCAATTTTTCTTTACGTATAAACCTTCTATGAACTACTGCAAACATTTTAAGACCAAAATTAGCCAAATCGGTCCACCCGTTCTCGAGTTTTAGCGAGACTAACGAACAGCAATTCATTTTTATATATATAGATTAATATAAACTAGTATTTTGTCGAACCGCCATTTGCTGTGATAACTGAGGCGATCCTGTTTGGCATTGAGTCGAACAAATTTTTTATGATTTCCTCACTAAACTCCTCATTCCACACTTTTTCGATTGCCTGTTTCAGCTCATCTTTATTCTTAGGCTTTGCAATACATTTATTTAGGATTTGTTTACACACTAAGGATCAAAAAGATAACAATCATAGGTGATGCAATTTCTATGACCACGACTGTATTTTTGGTGCACCCATGTACAAAAAACCAAAAAGTTTTTTCCTGTACAGGGTGACAATTAAGTCTGGAAACGGTTTAATTTCGTATATAAGGAAAAATACTATTTTATTAATATTTCAAAAAATTTATCCGCCATCTTGAATGTAACTTCTTTAAACGGGAAGTTGGCTATGTGATTCCCAGTCTCTGACAATCTATACTACAGCACTAAGATTAATATTATAACATGTTTCTTTGTAAATTAACTCTACAATCCTCCCTCTTGCTTCTTCTTAGTAGCGACAAACGCAAGCCAATTTAAGTAATTGAGTGCATTCTCAACACAGTGGTCTGTTATTACGCGATTCACGCTATGCGCAGATTTCTACACATTGCAGTGGAAAAGAAAATTACAGGAGTTTTATTGATTGAGAGCATGCTGTCCAGACTTTTCCTCCGAATTCATACCTGAAATACAATACATGTACGCGCAGTTGAACTGCTGAGGTGAGTTGCGCGAATTTCTAAAATTAAGTTTCTATGTTTTAGGTTTCAACCGACTATTTGGGAAGGCGCTGAATAGCTGCCTACGTGAACGAAATATATTAGCAGATTGTTTGCACCTCGTCCTTCAGCCTTGGCTTTGCGAGTTTGCACCTCGACCTTGCGGCCTCGGTTATGGACTGCGCTTTGCGAGTTTGCATCTACACCTTGCGGTATCGGATTTATGGACTGCGCTTTGCGAGTTTGCACCTCGACCTTGCGGCCTCGGTTATGGACTGCGCTTTGCGAGTTTGCACCTACACCTTGGGGTATCGGATTTATGGACTGCGCTTTGCGAGTTTGCACCTCGACCTTGCGGCCTCGGTTATGCACTGCGCTTTGCGAGTTTGTACCTCGACCTGGCGGTCTCGGTTATGGACTACGCTTTGCGATTTTGCACCTCGACCTTGCGACCTCGGTTATGGACTGCGCTTTGCGAGTGTGCACTTACACCTTGCGGCGTCGGATTATGGACGGCGCTTTGCGAGTTTGTACCTCGACCTTGCGGCGTCGAATAGGGGACGGCGCTTTTCGAGTTTGCACCTCGACCTTGTGGCCTCGGTTATGGACTGCGCTTTGCGAGTTTGTACCTCGACCTAGTGGTCTCGGTTATGGACTGTGCTTTGTGAGTTTGCACCTCGACCTTGCGGCCTAGGTTTTGCCCTGCGCTTTGCGAGTTAACCTACACCTTGCGGCGTCGGATTATGGACGGCGCTTTGTGAGTTTGCACCTTGACAGAATGTAAGATGTATTTGAGATTTTTCATACAAAAAAGAAACCTTTTTTGGGGTTTTATATCCACAAAATAAAAACATGATATTATTCTGCACAGTTTTTTTTACGATCTTATAGCCTGTCCAAAATTGATCAAAACGATAACAACCATAAAAGCAAACGTTTCAAATCCATCGTGGTGGCAGCTTTTGATACTAGGTCGACGGCAGGCGAGTTCGTCCGCTGCAAGCGAAACGAAGCAACGCGTAAGAAAGGCTGGAGGCTAACATGCAAACAAATTCCACATTTCGGACACGCAGGCAGCTATTCACCACCTTCGTAAGTAGATTTCCAAATAGTTAGTTGAACACTAAAACATATAAACTTCTTTGTAAATTCGCTCAACTCAAGTCAGCGATTCAGTTGAGTGGTCAAATTATTTATTTCAGGGACGATTACTACTATCTATTTTTTTGTCAATATTTAATTAACATTTCTTTTCGGACTATGTTCACAACGGCTCAAGCAGGTAACTGTACATTTTCAATATTAAGGTTCGTCAGACCCAGCCACCATTTTGAACTTAAACTCCAATAAAAACAATGTTAAACGCGTAACAAGATTAGTGGAGTAATAATGATCAGACAATTATTCTGAATATCTAATTTTAAAGGTTAAGAGAGTCCGAATGTCGAATGTGGATATAATTTAGTTTTTTTTAAATTTGTTTTGAACTAAATTTTTTCTTTGACTTAAAATCAAAGATAGCGATTTTTTGTCTAGGCCTATTCAATAATGCAAATATCAAAAATATGAGTATAAAAAGTTCACCACATTCGAAGTTTATTATCTATCAAATAAAAGTAAATTAAATAAATTTTGTTAATATATGACAAAACAAATCTGCGTTATTCTACTCGCTTCCTACTGGAGTGTTTAGCCTGCACTCTGGTGGTTATCACATCAACTTGCTGCTTGCGGAGGAATACTTAAAAAATAATATATCCGTTAAATTATGAATGTGCGAGAGAAATCTGTGTTTAACAACACTTACATACTTTGTCACGCATGCGCATTTCAGTACATTTACGGTTAGGGTTGAGTCTGTAACCGTCTATTTTCCGCCTTTATGAAGCTGTTCTATATTTGCTAGCGGAAGAATGAAACGCACACAAACTCAATGCTAGTAGTGTACACCTCTGCCACTTAGAGAGCTACGGTCAACTCAGAAATATTTCGTCACTCGTGTATTGTGATATTTGCTTATAAACAAGTCGAGCAAAATGATTTTGAGTTGAATTATTTGAATAGAGGAAATCGATCACACATATGGCTTGGATTAAAAATAGGGCTGACATATGCAACAGCGTAAATGTTTGAGATGAAGTCATCCAATGGTATCACATCTCCGCCTTCTGATACTGTTTTATCTCTTCCTTCCTGTCAGGCTTGGCCTATTTTATTGGTAAATTTTCTTAAGAAATTTGCTGATGTGTGGTATCAGTAGCAAATTATTACTAAAGGTGTGCGGAATGTGTTGTTCAGATTGTTTTGGCTTATTATCAGATCTTAATTTATTTTCCCTCTCGCTTCGAACCCGTCAGTTTATTAGTCTAAGAGAAGCAAATAGATTAGGCAGTTGTTTATTATTGTGATGTTTAAGTTTATATAGTATACTATAATGCCTAATGCAATATTAACTATATGACTGCTGATAATATCAGCACCTCATACCTAAGGGCACCCATACTTAAGGGCAGAGTGGGGGACACTGCCCCCCTAGCTCTCAGGGAAAGGAAAATATGTATATTATTAATTACAGTCACGTATTTTTCTTTAAAGAGATTAGCACTAAATATGTTTTAAATGTTATGTGCCGTTTGATTTTACATATACTTATTTTATTTTTTACAAGAGTTCAAGCATGAGCTGCTGGGTCACTGTGACTTGGTGCGGCCTCTATGAGTGTTATAGGTCTTTGTGTATTCACCGACCGGTGTAAAGGTACAGACTCAATGCTGTATGGGTTAATATTTCACCTGAACAGCAAAATTGGCTTACCAAATTTTAAAATTTTTCTTGGGGAGGTCAAAAATATCCCTGGACTTCTTTCGCCGAAGGAGGAGAGGGTTATGTGCCGTATGATTTTACATATACTTATTTTATTTTTTACAAGAGTTCAAGCATGAGCTGCTGGGTCACTACTGCGGCCTCTAGGAGTGTTATAGGTCTTTTGTGTATTCACTGACGGTGTAAAGGTACAGACTCAATGCTATACGGGTTAATATTTCACCTGAACAGCCAAATTGACTTTCCAAATTTTAACATTTTTTTTGGGAAGGTCAAAAATATCCCTGGACTTCTTTCGCCGAAGGAGGAGAGGGTACTCCTTAACACGTTCACTGCTACGCAATTTTCGTATTTCCTATGCTAGGAGTTGACCTTTTATGTTTTATATTTATAGTCTAAATGAGTAGGAATTACTTTATTTTTTATTTTTGAACCTTTCTACGTAATAATCACTAATATTTTAAAGCGGACGCACATGTTCGCCCATAGCATATAGGCTTTAAATTGGCGTGCGAAGCACGCAATGCATTGCATTGTGTATTGAAAATACTTCCAATACGGAAATTGGCGTGCAATGCACTTTGCGTCGGCCGCTTCTCATAGTGTTCGGTGTCTAGCTCACAAGTGCGTCCTTAGCAGTGAACGTGTTAAACATAAATGTACTAGGTACTGATGTTTTTAATCAGGTTAGTAGCGGTTTGCTAAAGTACCTACATTCGCGCCGGTATCGGTATTTAATGACCAGATTTTTAACTCATAATATAACATTTTGTTTCGGAGAAGAAACCACACTTGCATTTAGTGCTTTATTTTCGAAATATCGAGCCGTTTTAATACTTTTCACCATCCTTATGTTTGTGGAAACTACTCAACGCAGCGATTCTGTTAGATCTTGTTTCCGCAAGTTTGAATACGCACAAGAAGAATCGCATTACAATTACCAAAGAATAAAAATTGTTATCTACGAAATTGTGATAAATACAATAGGATTGACTATAACACTCAACAAACGAGAGGTGTCGGAGATAACCATTCAACTTCTCTAACTGAATTTAACCAGTGTTGCAATTGCAAGGGCATTAGTTATCACACATGTACTCAGTTCGTGCTAATGCAGAACCGTGAAGTGTACATTTGCGATAAAGCAACGCGCTTAATCAATTATAACATTGTTTTATTACCATGAAATTGTAAATTTCCATGCATTCGATAACACCCACTTTTCAGATAAAAGTAATAAATCAAGTGTAAACTACAAGACTTGATTAAAAATAGTATTAAATTTGTTAATCAATTGTATTAATTGAATTTGTACAGTAAATACATTGCATCGTTGTGATTAAACTATGGACTTTAGAACTTCGATAATGCATATGTCTACAAAAACTGTTTGCTTTCTAAAAAAATTCGTTCACGCAGCTGAACCGGTGACGTGAGTTCAGCGAATTTCAAAAATTAAGTTTGTATGTTTTAGGATTTCAACCAACTATTTGCAAAAATTAATCTACTCACGAACGCGCTGAATAGCTGCCTCCGTGTACCAGGACTAGCGTTATACCCCATGATGCTAGCCCCTAAAACCTTTGGGTGCCCACCCTATCCCATATCCAAGTAAGCATGTGGGTAACGGGCGGCACTCCTCGGTACTGATATGGTGTAAGGTAAGCACTTTAGTGCTGCCTGCCGGTCACTCGTTCTCCGGGGCTTGGGAAACCTTGCCATCAACGAGCACCTGCGGAGAACGTCTTGTACTTCTCGTACGCAGGGAATGGGACGGTATTCAGGAGATCTGAAAGCCATTGGGATTCTACGGGGTGGTCCGGTGGACCTGAAGGATATCTCCGAAGCCGTAGCTGGATTTTTCTGGAGGGCCAGTAACCAGTCTTGGCCTTATAGTGGTGGACGTGTTACTACGGTGCACATACTGGTACCACGGGGCTAGGGAGCCCTGCTGGAGGTTTAGGCTTTCACGTGGGGGCAGTGTCACTGTTGTAGATTGTAGATGTCTATACAAGAGTGGGTGTTGGTGAAAAGCCCACTGGGATCACATGCGCCGCACCTAACACAACTTGACTTCTTCTCTTATATACTGCCTCCGTGTACGAAATATATTAGTAGAATTGGTTTGCACCTCGACCTTGCGGCCTCAGATTGAAGTGCG
>JAGFPH010011873.1:0-26173 GCA_018207615.1 Philaenus spumarius | reverse complement strand
CAGATCAATTAGGATGTCGAAGAACGCAATGTTTATTTCATGCAAGAACCACCTCACTTCCTGACTGATGTCAGAGATTTTCTGAATGACCGCATTCCAGGTCAATGGATTGGCCGTGATGTGCCAATTGCATGGCCCTCCACGTTCTCCAGACCTGATACCGCTAGATTTTTTCTTATGGGGATTCATCAAGGATATCGTCTATGTACCTCCTTTGCCGGCTTCTCTACCTGCATTTAGAGCGAGAATTTATGCGGCCGCTGAACAAGTTACTCCTGCATTGCTACACCAAGTTTGGGAGGAAATTGACTACCTATGGGATGTGTGCAGGGTCACTAACGGAAGCCATATAGAGCATCTTTAGTTTAAGGTAAAAGAACTTGTTGTGTTTCCTTACAAATTGACACTACAGTACAATCACCTCTGTAAGTTCTCTGAATAAATTAATATGATTTTTCAAAGTTGTAAAGTACTTTTTGAAACACACTGTATTGTTTTTTGATTCCTGTAAAATTTCACATTATTTGTGAGTTACAGTAAAACTCCAACCATCCGAATCGCTTTCAGAATTTCAGAAAAAAAAATTAAGACGGTAACGTACTGCGATTTGCAAAATAATGATTCTGTCTATGTGCGCTATTGCACATAGGCTTAAAATTGGCGTGCGAAATGCACTGTGTACTGAAAATACTCCCAACATGCGGGTTGGTGTGCGAAACACGCAATGTATTTTGTTTTGAAAACACTCCCAATACGGGGGGTTGTCGTGCGAAGCACGCAATGCAATGTGTATTGAAAATACTCCCAATATGCAAGTTGGTGTGCGAAGCATGCAATGTATATTGTTATTAAAAACACTCCCAATATGGGGTTGGCGTGCAATGCACTGTGCATCGGCTGCTTCTCATAGTGTTCAGTGTCAAGCTCACATGTGCGTCCTGAGCAGTAAACGTGTTAACGCGATGATAGTACTCAAACGTTGAAGTTATGAAACGTGTATACAGGACCGTAGTATGTGCGGATAGTTCACTCCAGTCGCGTTAACGCAAAGCCAATCCCAAAAAGGTTAAAATAGACCCTTTTTTCGGAAAAAATCCAAGTATCCGAATGGGCTCCGGTCCCAATTGATTCGGATAACTGGAATTGTGCTGTACGGCGGAGGCAATCATTTTGAACAAAGATAATCCACACACACCACCACAGCAACAAAGTTTGAAAGTTGATTCTCGACGTTTACCAGCTCTAGGGTTAATTGAAAAAAATACTCCATCTATTTAAAGTTATACCTTGTGCAGTACCACAAAAATGTTTTTAAAAGATTTTTTTGATAACATCGAGCATTAGTTGAAGGAATAGACAAAAAAACGATTCAGATAAAATATGCAGATCTTCCTTAGTAGGCAAAGTACAAAATTTGTTAAGTTGTTGTGAATTTTCTAAATATTATTATTCTAAACTTTTTTCTGAAACAGTTGTCGATACGATCAACGCTTTCTGCAAGGGATGGCCGACATGAGATCACAGGAAAAATCAGAAATTGTAAATTTTCTAAATATTTACCAAAACCAAATATTATTTTGCATGAACTTTCTGTATAACCACAACCTTTAGAGCAAGGAGCAATAAATGTTTAGCTTATCGTGGAAGTAAATAGGAACTTTGAAATCTACCTGCGCATATAGCCCGGTCGGAAATGGACATGGACGAGGGATTTGTCTTTCTGGCCAGAATTTGCAACAAGACATTCAAGCGTAAAATTTTCCCAGAATTCTTCCAAGTAAACAACAAAGGTAAACAACAGGAAATAACCAGTACACAGTTTTCTTTATAAAATTATTTTGTTTAATAACAAAGTATGAAAAACATCAATCAACATAAAACATTATATCAATTAACTTAGATATACAATAACAGTCTAATAAAGTTAGGGAAGGTTTCACAGCACCATTTATTGCATTTCTTTACAATAGAAAAACGTTACAGCTTACTAAAAATGTTGTTAACAATGTATCACCTTTTTTTGAGCATCAAAGACAAGGTACTTAAGGTTAGATTATTTGTAGCATTTATTAATAATTGAAATAGAATTTTAAAAAGGTGTTGTAGTAAAAAATTACAATATGTTTCTAGTCTGCAAACTGTTCATTAAATCAATACGGAATACTTAAACGTCATAGGGTCAAAAATTACCCATATTTTTTTTTCAAATTAATGTGCCAAAACAATCACGTTTTGTAGAGAAAACAGGAAGAGTACAACAAAATTTAACTTAAATTTATTTATTGAGCATAAGAACAATTTTCATAAATGAGAAAAGTTTTTTTCCGTTTGTTAAACAAGAGACGTTTAACAATGTCCAGGCACTCAAGGACTCTTTTTACGGAAATTTCCCCTGAAATGCGTTTATTTTAATATTTTCGTGAACAAAACTAGTTATTCGAGGGAATCTATATGATGTCAACAAATATATTTTAGTATTTTAGAGAAAAAAAAGGGGTCATTATTGAAGAAAATATTGGGTGAAAACGTTAGCGGGTTACGGCTAAAAATGACCAAATTTTCTTCATATTTTAAATTGTCGAACATCCTATGAATTACATTCGTTTCATTATTTGCACCAATACAAATGATTTAAACAAAAACTTTTGATTATTTTTTTAAAAGTAGAAAGTGTAATTGACGGGGTCATTTTTGACCCGTTTGTCGCCGTCCGGCGTGTCAATGCAATTTGAACACTCCTTATGAAATAAAATTTTAATCTATACGAATAACCACATTACTATTTTTAAAAAAATTGAAGGTATGTTGGTGCTTTGACAAAATACCAGTTAAAAAAAACTCTAAACGGCTGCACTTTTATAACAAAACAACACAATGTATAAACAGAGATACATTTAACACGTAGCAAACTAAAAGTCTGACTATTTGATTTTTAGGTTTACTAAATACTAAAAAAAAGAAATTAACGCCGAATGAAATAACTATTACATATTATTTTTCTTAACTTAGATCAAATATTCTAAATGTCCAATAGTTTCATAAAAAAATGTATTCTTTGAAAATCTTTGAGAAAAAAAATAAAATAAGAGTGCTCTTATATTTTACACCACACATTACGAACCATTTTAAGACAACAGGAATGAAGATACGTCAATGGCACAAACACTAAATTGAACATATAATGTCATGGACAGCATTCAACACATCAACTTTTAACATAAACAAACAGGATAATTTAACCCTTCACGGACGGCCCTATATTGCCTTTATGAATGCATAAATTGCAGTTTCGGGTAAAATTTAAACAAAATTATAGTTATATCACTTTTAAAGTGTAAAATGTTTGCAATAAATTGTAGTTTTGTTCAAAATAATTTTTTGAGTGATTTAGCGAAAACCTTTTGCGGATATATCCGCCGGTACAACAAAACTTTAGCGGATATAACCGCTACCCTCAGCAGTGCATAGCAGAGATATCCTACAACAATCAAATAAACAAAGCAATATTTATTGTTTTGGGTTAATTCTTTTAAATAAATAATAACATTATAAATGTATTGCTATTTACCGACCGAACAATTTCTATATATGGACAGAAAATTTGAAAATAAAAGCGCAAAGAAAAAAGAATCTAGTTTTTAAATTTAAAACATGAACTTATTTTACAATTTATAGTCAACTGAGATAAAAAAATTAATATAATAAAATAATGTGACAGAAATACTTATAATACTTGAAAATAACAAACTACGTTTTAGATGTAATAGTATCAAATTAGAAACAAGGTAAACAAATCATATAAAATGTTACATATTCACATTTACATGTCGAGACATAAGTATTTCCATATTTCAGTTTGTAGACCAACATCTAATTTTATAACGATTTCAAACGAATTTTATAACGATTTAGTTATTAGTTCTAAGGTTTTCTAATAAATTGCCATATATATCCGCCTACCGACTGTAGATGAAATGTACCAGGCAGATGTAGCAACATTTCGTCTGCTAGATACAAAAAAAAAATAGCAGATATAGTCCGGGAAGGGTTAGGTAAAAGTTGAGATCAACGAACAATTATCAAAATAATCCATGAATGGTATAACCACATAATAATATAGATTATGGAGGCGGCTTATACAGCTTTGTGCGTTTTAAATCCATCAAAACAACAAGTGTCTTGTATCAAAACAATTTCTAATCCGGCCTACACATTTATTGAAATTTAGAACAACTGTTTGTAAAATATCTTGGAACACAATAAGGCCTACCCTGATGTACAGGTTAGGTCGGGTGTGTTGGTTTTTAGAATATGAATACCAAATCCTATAGAAATAAAACTACAGTATAGAAACAACTCATCGACACTAGGAAAAACATTTAGTTTGATTATAATTGGTAGCACCTTACATTTACTTTGTGCGCTAAGAAAAAAGAACATTGAAAAATATTGCTTTTAAAGTTATTGACCAGAAGGTTGCAAGGCGGAGAAAACGATTAAAAAGCAAATTAAAATAACAGATTGGACCTAGAACTTGTTGACACTTTACGCCTAATTTCAATTCACAGTACAGATGTCTGCTCTCAATTTTATACTAATCGTTAGTTTTTTGATAGGCCTAATTTCATAAAAGCAATCCTACTGAGTGCACGATTTTTAAAGCCAAGTGTGTTTGAAACCATGTATACATTTTCAATTGTTGCTGCAAGCGTAAAACGTTAACCATCTGAATGCGCAAAGTCATAGATAACCATAAATATTACCCAAGACTTACACTCTAAGGCCATATTTAATACATATTACATACGCCACCATTCTTGAATAATATTATATGCTACGGCTTACTTTTCTACATAAAGTCTAACCTAAACGCAATGACTGGAAAGTTATATTTGGCATAACTTATACTACAAGAATCATTGTTTGTAAATAACAAAATTGTTATTTTACATTTTTAAGGATAAATAATAAAAATTATGTCGTTTTTAATAAATATATTGATGGCACAAAAGAGCAAAATTTAAAACCTGGTCAGTATTAAAAGTAATTAAAAAATGTTCCAGTTATTTTTAGTTAAACGATTTGAATTGTTAACTATTTTCCAAATTTTACAAAGCACCGATGATTGAAAACTTGAACGAGTAACACATTTTGTGAACCAATCTATAGAAAATCTTTTTGAATAAAAATATTTATTTTTAACAAATCTTTCCTAAAATTAAACCTGACGAGTTAAATAATTTTGGGAATCGAGATTCGGAAACCACTTACACGATTTGCTGGGTAACAACAAATTACAAACTAAAGAAACCAAATGTGGCAAGTTGAAAATAAATATTACTTATTTGGTAATAACTTTCATAGAAAGTAATAGATATACACAATTCACTCCTCTAATAAAGTGCTAAAACTCTAAACATTAAAAGAGGAATTTATTAAACCAAATCAGTTCAAAAAATACAAAATACTACCGAGGTATGAAACACACTTACAATTTAATAAAATATACACTTAAAACTAAATACAAAACAATGTTATCCGACAACTATATAAATTAGTATTTATATACAAAATTATAATTACAAAAGTTGCACAGACAATTTTTTTAAGAATAAGGTACGGTAACATAAAGTCAAGTTCCAATTGTAGGGAATAACTGCTGATCTTATATACAGGTTAAGAAATGCTGACTTATCCAATCTTCAGACTGAAACATACAAATCAGAACATGTTAAATCTAAATGGAAAATATATCACCCGTATAAAGCTATGGAACAAAAGTGCTATTAAAGTGATTTTGTAGCAATGGGTTTGACAAGTTATTGCGATGTAGCTTGTTTGTTTCTATGGTCGGAATGTTCCAAGAAATATTTTGTGCAAAAATTTTGTCATGCAGGGTGTTTCGCAAGAGGTTGGTTACACCTTCGGAAAATGATGGCGGTTGTTTGAAAATTTCAAACCTAAATTACTCAAAAACCGTAAGCTTTATCAAAAAATGTCAAGAGAGCTTTTTTGTAGCCCATTTGATTCCCTATCGGATGGTGTAAGTGACAAAACAATCGGATGAAGGATAATAATAGTTAAGTTATGTGTAATAATTGGTTTGTTCAACCCTGCATCCTACACCAACACAGTAAATACTACAATATTGTATGTACATTTGCTGTCATTATTTTTAACTTAGCTATTATCCTTCATTCGATTGTTTTGACAGTTGCACCATCCGAAAGGGAATCAAAAGGGCTACGATTGTCTTGACATTTTTTGTTAAAATGTACGGTTTTTGAGTAATTCAGGTTTGAAATTTTCAAACAGCCGCCATTTTGAAACTAATGATTGGATTTAATCGCTTATTTTTTTTTTTTTGAGATATATCATTGTTAGTTTAAACTTCATGCCAAGTTTGAACTCAGTCAAACCGTTCTCTTGTTAAGAATTATTTTGTACAAAAAACAAAATGTCGGATATCTAGAAAACAAAGCATTTTAGGGTCTATGTTTTTTTCATATTTTGATCCATACCCCGAAGTTTGGCACTTTACTTATGGGACACCCTGTATAGTGTGGCACATATTGTATGAACAAGTTTTAATTGATAACTAAAAAGCAGTAAGAAATCATAGAAACTTAATTTGCACATTTAAATGAAGCGTTGTAGACATTAATGTTGTATTCAGTTTCAGTCGGCAGCCTTATCAGACAATGCACTATTGGTCGGTTCAATTAGGCCAAATAACCTACGCATACTGGCAGCAGAAGTTTTTCTGAAAACTGATTACGATTTCAGACGGACTGTAACGAAAAATGAAGATTATGTGCGACACCAGAGCAACACTGCATATCAAGGTGGTTGAATCAATGGAGAACTCCAGGCAGTGTTCCGGTTAAACAGCTAAAACTTTACAACTGTTTCGACTCTCGTCACACAAACTACCGACAGACTTCCCTATAAACTGCAAACGGCTTTGGAGTTGAGAAGACAACCAACCCATTTATTGTTTTAACATTCTGGTAAGGATGGACCAAGAACCAGCATTTACCGATGTCAGAGGAAGCCAACTTCTTTCCTAGTAAAGCAATTTCATATACTGGGCTACTGAAACCTGTTGAATGTTAAAAAAAAGCCACCAAAGTAACAGAAAATTGCTGTTTAGTGGCCAATAGGTAAGTGCATGATTATTGGCCTATACTACTTTGATGATGGTTCTGAACGAAAAGCTGTGAATGCAGATCGATATGCAGCATTCCCTCATGTCTGAATTGCAAGATGACAATTTTGATGAATTTTGGTTTCAACAGGACGCACACAGCCCATACACCCAACGCTGTTTTACAACCCACATCAGCTGATCCCCCACTGTGCAAAATTGAACGGACGACTGCTTACTTGAACTTGACTACTTTCTCTGGGGATATTTGTAGGAAAAGGTTTACACCTGTTTGTACACGATGGGAAAGCTGACGACTGCTAAGTGGAATACTTGCGATTCCACTGAATACGATTGGTCGACATGTGGAAGTCCTTGAAAGCATGTATAATTTATTTTGGTTAAGGAGGCGCATACAAAATTTCACTAGTTTAGCCTAGGCTATTATGACTTGGATAAACTTTAAAGGTTGAAAAGGATTATATTTCATGTTTTTGATAAACAAAATGAAATTATGGTAAATTGTTATTTAATGAGCAATAAAAGTTAGTTAATTAATAATTGCACTTCTACATAATTTTTTTAATATAAATAAATATTATTTTTATTTTTGACTTAGGATACGGTAGATTGGATTTTCGGTACCACATTTTTTTTAACAGTCTATTTTTAATGCATATTTTATTTTTGTAACGACCAACGTTACAAACAAACCTAACGTTTCATGTTTTACCGCATTCACAACTATGTATTAACATAAATGAAGACATTTTGTAAGTCATTGTTCTCAACTAAAAAATATTCAAAACTGCCCCTATAAGCTGCAATAACTGTCGCAAGTGGGTCTGAATGTGTTTAGACTAGTAAGAAATTGAATCTGTGAGAAATTGACTCAAGTGACCCAAAGTTGTTACGAGTTTGGTTGCAGAACTGTTTACACCAGTAACTTTCTATTCCACAATTTGTTGCACATTTATCGCGGAAGTTTGCTTACGTGTGTAAACGCGGCTTAAGAATGGTGACCCTGCTTTTGCAACATTTATTTTTTTTAAATTTTTATAGATATATGCTTAAAAAACTGAATAGTAATTCAGTGTTTATTTTTGGAGTGATCTGTAAAAAAAGACAGTATGCATTTTTTAAATCAACAAACCTTTTGTGGTAGATACTAACGTAGATACAAACGTGTAAAAAGATAGTCAACATGTATACAATGTGGAGGAATGTTTTGTTAATTTTATTGAATAAGATCAATCTTTACAAAATTTTTTAGAGTAACCAATTATGTTTTAAGGCAGATAATTCAAAATTTCTGTGTTATCTAAATTTTATGCAGCAAAACTTCACCTATACAGTACAGTATAACTTCTAAATATAAAATCAATGCAAGTAATATTATTCAAGATTTAAAAAAGATGATTGTGCGAAGGAAACCATACCATAAATCACTGGGAGGATAATTACATTAAGGGTGTTATAGACGGGGCAAGTATAAAAAGCAAGTACAGTACTTGCCGCAACTACTGGCGAAGTTAGGTCTTGCTACAACAAATACCTTTACATGAGGCAAGTACTTGCCACCAGTATACTGTGAGCACCGTGGGAGTCAGGGCTCTATGACAAGGGCTATACCATTTTGATCATTTACAGTGACCCAGTATCGATCGCCTATGACATCACCATGCTGATACACACCAGCTGGTAATATTTCACAAATGTGCGCGCAGTCGTTTACTCGCTGTTGTAACTCGATGGAAAGGCTTCCGTAAAATAAAATTTAGATATTCTTCATCTACATAAACTACGGATTCTAACAGTATAAAAAACTTTTATTTTAACAGGTATTTCGAATTTTAATAATTGAAAATATTTGAGAGTTATCACAGACTGACATGGAAAAGTTACTAAGCGAGGAAATTTTTTATTTTTGGGTTATAAACAAACTTCCAGCGGGAAAGTTGTAGCCAATGAATTGATCTAAACTATCCAATTCACCGATTTGTGATAAAATGATTACATCATTATGAAATCGTTTTTTAAATAAGAGCGAGGAGGTGCCTTGCCGCCACTCCCGAAATACAGTTGTTTGATACGGGAATAACGTTTATGTGCATATTTCTTTGTTATAAAAGTAATTCTTTTAATTAAATATGAAGCTAATTTTTTTACGTAATTACGATTTTCTTTTTCTATCATTAATCTCTAATTTTATTTTTTTGAATGTACGTAATAATGACATTATTTTTTAAACGTTAACCTCCAACTTAACTTTTTGTGTCCACTTCAATAATATCAAATTTTAATTATAAATTATAATTAGTTTATGTTAAAATAAAATGCTTACTTTTTTTCTAGCTGGCATAATTACCTGGGGATAAGTGATTTACTATATTACGTTAAAATAACAATATGTACATAAACGTTATTCCCGTATCAAACAACTGTACTTCAGGAGTGGCGGCAAGGCAACTCCTCGCGCTCATTTAAAAAACGATTTCATAATGATTTCGATAGTGCGCATATGAATGGAATGCATATGCATAGAATATATGATTTCTATTTTATTTATTTTTTAAACATAATTGACTACGTTCTTTATTACTGTACATTTAATTCAACTTCCAAACTATATTTTTCAGTGTTATGTTGGTGCTATTACCCAATTTTTGAATTAAGCTGTTATTTATCGTGAGTTAGCAGTTCTGTTGAATGAAAACGGACAGACATGTACGTGAAGGGCGGATGTGGTTAGGATATCGGTTATATAGGTCGGTAATTGTACAATAACATAATTTTTAGGTACTTAATTATAATAATTATATTCTAGGACTTGGCACTGACTTCAAACAGTTTTGCAGTACATATAACTTTTTAATTTAAAATAAAACATGAATTGGTTCTAATAGGCATTGTCAGATTGGAATTACATAAATACACTTCTTAACTGAGTTATTTTTGTCAAATTGTTAAGTAACCCAATCGAGTTATTTTTCACTTTTTAGTGTGTTTATTGTTATTTTTGTAAAGTCTGTTTAATTATTTGGTTTTTGTTTTTCCATTTTTACTGTAGGAATAATAGTGAGTGTGAGTTGAAAAAGATATTGTAATTTAAGGCTCGGCTCCCTAAATTCAAAACGGCGAAGTTGGGTACCAATTTCAATGTTAAATAACCTAAAAATACCTTCACTTTTAAGCATATTTTTGTGTTATTTTTTGTCAAAAAACTGTATTTTTTTCTTAAAGTAAAATAGATTGTGGGTGTTGATTGCTAAGGTTTTTTGCAATATCTCTTTTTGCAACTGAGTAAAAAAATTAATAAAGTTTACTATTTATATCATACGTTTATGAAAACAATAAAGCAGTTTTTGAAAATGTTTTCAGCAATCAACATCCGCATATGACAGTACTTTAAAATGAAACTAAATTTTTTAATTTATTCCACGAATTAACGGAAAAAAAATTACTTATTCTGTAGCATTGCTCTTATGGGAATCAGATTCAATATAGCGGACAGGGAGCCACCCCCCTTAAGTAATCAAAGTACTGTATTACTATGGCAATTATGTTTATTTGTTACTTTTATTTTTCTGCCTCATGGGCAGACCAACTAAAAGGGCAGCCTGCACGAAGGCAAACAGGAATAGGGAATCTATTGAAGAAAAGAAGGAACAATTATCTAAGAATTCCAAGCAGAATGCTTTATCACGTTTCCAAGAAGCAGCACAGGCTCGTCAAGAAGGATTATCCCAGACGAGATATTACATGCGTTCTATCACAGGAGTCAATCTAATAAAACTAATCGACTCAATCGTATTCATAAACGAGTCGAATTGTACAGCGCGAACATTGAATCGATCCAAGGACTCTATGTTTTAGCTAAGAGTGCGAACAAACTCGGACTCACTGTTTCACCAGGCCATTGATTAGTTCGGTCGGTTTCCAAGAGCTTTTAGTTTAGGGATTTTTCCCCAACCCACTGGAGCGCCATCCATACATCCGAAAAGCTCTTTTCCGATTTCGATAAAAAAATATGTCATTAAGCCAAAAATCTATGTAAATGTAACAGTGTAAATAACCTAAATCAATCGACACGTTTTTCGAGAAATAACACCAATATTTAAGAAGCATACATTGACGACAATCTTATAAACAAGTTTTTTTTATGATTTTCTGCAAAATAGTATGTCTCACATCATTGAAAATTATATGGGATCACCTCAGGAGCTACCTTAATAGAATACAGTTTCAATTATCCAAATCGGTTAAACCGTTTCCGAGAAATCGGTGAACATACATAAAAAAACGTAACCATTGAACATAGAACCTTTTCCTTTTCTTCTGAAGTTGGTTAAAAAAGGATTTATGGTAGGGAATCCTGTACAGTCACAAATATTTAAAAACTAATATTATCCCCAATTGTTACACATACAGTACACAAGCAATAGCACCTTTTAATGGAGAAGTACGAGGGTCGTTCACTAAAACCTTAGAAAAAGATATAAAAACAAAGTATTTTGGGCAACTTTTTCTTTTGTTTTTCAACATAATCTCCTTTCAGCTCTATACACTTTTCCAAGTGTTTTTCCAACTTTCTTAACCCGTCCAAAAAGTAAGATTTCGGAAGGTCCTCAAAATAAGCATCTGTTTGTGAGATGATTTCTTCGTTCGTCCCGAGCCATTTTTTCAAGTTTGGAAGTAAGACAAAGACACTGGGGGCCAAATATGGCGAATACGGTGGATGTTGTAACAATTCCAACGATAATACCACGATTTGAAACTGCACAGGCATGAGGCCATGCATTGCCTTGATGAAAGAGGACTTTTTTCAAATGAGGGCGTTTAATTTTGATTTCTTCACTCAATTGGTGCAATAACGATGCATAATACTCTCCAGTTATTGTTTTTAATTTTTCCAAGTAATCAATGTAGTAAGTAATTCCTCTAGCATCCCAGAAAAAAACTGTGACCATAACCTTTCCAGCCGATTTCACCGTCTTTGCCTTCTTCGGAGCCCTTCATAAACCCACTGTTTTGACTGTTCCTTCGTCTCTAGCGTGTAGTAGTGAATCCACGTTTCGTCCACAGTTATGTATCGACGCAGAAACTCATCTGGATTGCGACGAAAGCGTGGCAAATTAGCCTCAGAATCAACCACACGATTGCGTTTATTCTCCTCTGTGAGCGAATGCGGCACCTAGCTTGCTGAAACTTTTTTCACACCCAGTTTTTCAAAATTGAAAACAGTACCTTGTGATATGCAAATGGCCTCAACTATTTTGCACACTTTAAATCGCACTTGCTTAACACCATATCGTTGATTTTATCGATTATTTCGGGTGCAGTCACCTCTACTGGACGTCTCGAACGATGTTCATCTTTTGTTGCTGTACGGCCACCACATTTAAATTCTTTTACCCAATTATAAACAGTGGGAAACGTAGAGGCAGATGTGCCACGAACTTCATCCAACTCGGCTTTGATTAATTTCGGTGTTAAGCCTTTCACCGCTAAATGTTTTATCACCACTGAAAACTCACTTTTTCCATTAAAAAAAAAAAAAAAAAACAAAAGTTCTCTGCTTCAATCGACGACAACAATGAAACCACATGTTCTATAAAGCTAAAAATTGAACAGCTGACTACTGAGTAGTAATGCTTCCGTTAAACAAACGATCTTCTCTTGGATTTTCTAAGGACTTTATTGAACGACCCTTGTATAAGAAAATGAAATGCCCACCAATGCAAATAACCCAAATAAAATGTTCATTCATTAATAACAGTGTTTTAAAGATTAAAGTTTAATGTGTTCAACATTACTGCAAAACAAATCAGATAATTAACTAGCCTACAGATACTCACAGACATTCAAAATACCATGCAGTAAGACAAATGGTTACCAATTAATTAAGAAGCCAAATGTAAAATATTCTACACCTTTTCCAAAATGTTGGCAAATTGTTATAACCGAAGGAACATTTTTGTAGGAAAAACATTGTCGACGATAAAAATTTAGTAACACTTGTATAAAAACTTATTGTCTGATGATCTTTTTATATTTGTGGTCGACACGCTGGGCGTGTCGGATATTCAGCCATTTTTTAGTTTTGGTTCAGGGTCATTATTTGTAAAAAACCTGTACACATTTTAAAAAACAACACAAGGACACTTATAAACACTTGTATGCTAAATTTACATCCAGTAGGGTCCAACCAGAAGGCCATTGTTAGGTCTGTTAGTTCTTCTAAGAGCAGTCAAACTGCCCCAAGTTTTGTATTTTGAGTGGTAAACCAACTTCTACAATCAGCGTAAAGGCTTCACTTGCAACTAGTTTTTTGGTATACTACTTTCGTAAAAATTTAGAGTTGTGTTTCTGCTCTAGTATAAAAACGTCCCAAGTACGAAAAAGCGTAGAATATTACATTTGTCTTAAACTTCCTGACTATATTCATGCCCATGGTTTATATTAAATTCAAAAAATTCTAATTCAGAAAGTCAAACATTGGTGATGTAAATTGTGAATAATAAGTAGCGTATAAAGAATTAAAAAAACCAAGGGTCTTGGAAAAACAGAAAGTTGGAAAAAATATGAAAACTGTGAAGGTATTAAGCTGTTTAACCTTTTGCGCTCCCTAGGCGAACTCATAGCCGACATCGCTAATTTGCCGTTGCGCTCCACTGTCGGACTCATTCAGACACACGTTATAATATGATTTCTATGTTATAAACAAGCGTAGAATCTGTGGTTTTCGGTCTAATGAGGCTTCAATGTTGTTAAAGCAGTTTAGAAACCAGTGACAGATTAAATTGGCTGTGGAATATATTTTATATCTCTCTGAAGTTGAGCAGCTGTTTGCCAGTCATGAATCATGATGAGCATCGTCTGTATTCTTACGTCTTGTAACTTTTGTTTACGCTGTTTCAAGTGGTATTTGTTTTTATTGTACGTTATTATTTTGCAATTTTGTAAAGATCTTTTTTGTGTAAATTTTGTTTATATAAATAATGTAATAATCTTGTTTTTTGTTTTATTTAGTGTTGAGAAATGGCCACTTTTTAAACTATATTATTTCACAAAAATTGTATTGTTAAAATACATTTTTGAATAAACATAAACACAATTGACATATTTAAACAGACATATTTGCTGTACAAAGTATTTTCCAAGCTATAATCATTTTTATTGCTACTTTTAAATTCATAAAAAAAAACATTTTTTTTCTTGTTTGGCCTAATATATTAAAAAAAGGCCTACACGATAAAAATTTTTGTTAAACCTCAAGACTATTTTTTAAATTATTTATTATAGTCACATTTAGTGTAATAAAGTATTTTAAAAGCTCTAAACTCTATTGTTCTTATTTTTAATTTAATTACATAACAAAATAATCGATTGATTTTTCTGACCGATTATATTCAAAATAGGTCTATTCAATGAAACATTTTTTATTAAATTTTTCAAATTTTGTTTTCTTATTCTCTGGCTTATTACGAACAAAATGACATATAATAAGTTATGTTTACTATTTATAATAATGTTTTGGCGAATTTACACAAAAAATTCTTCAAACAGTAATATTTTAATTGGATATGGTGGAGCAACCAAGTGTCAAATAAATTGAGTGCAAAAGGTTAAAAATTTAAACAATTAGGCCTACTTTTTAGATATTATTTTTTTTAAATCAAAAATCAAATTTATTCAACTAAATGAAACAGCTTTGGTTGACACTAAAAAAATCGCATATAAAGTCTATGAAAATTAAAGAGTCCGATTTTACAACATTCCGCTTCTTTCACAGCACTTTTTTTAGGCCAATCTTGATTCAGTTATCTACAGAAAAATAGGATTTACAAGGAGATATCTCAGTCAAACTGATCCAGTCATTTGGCGAGGGTTAAGAAGGCTTGCAAACTTTTCAGGGCATTGTTGTGCAGATGAAAGAACGTTTAAAAAAAATTTGAAAACTGTTCTTTTCACATGCAATTTTAATGCGCAACGTAAAAAAATTACTACCTCATCGTAGTACAGCTTCGGTAAATTTTCTTTCCAGTTTCTAGTAAAACATTACAGCCTGTAGAGAAGCAATTCAAAATGAATAAGAGAGAAAACACAGAGAAATAACAATGAACACAAATCTCAGTGATTATGGTGATGCAAGCAAAGTAAAACAAACACAAATGAAGATTGCCTCCTGCCAAGTGCAGTTTAATGTAATGAACGTAAAACTACCCAAAGCAGATCATTAGAACATACTCATCGATCCCAAAGATGGATACGCATCCAGGATACCATCAAAACTATCCTTTAATGGCGATGTTTGTTCTTATCTACAGAAGGCTTTGGATTGCCATCGGATCTCGGGACTTGCTGTTGAGGCTGAGAAGTAAGCAAGTTTAGTTATGGTTTTAAATTAACATTATTTACTTAATTAATTACTAAAATTTAGGCTTACATAGTAAAATGACAAGGTCTGTTCAAAAAATATCAACCATATATTTTCTTTTTATTTCTGAAGGGCAAACTTGGTAGATAGTACAACTTAAAGTGCGGCAAAGTCGTAAACATAAAAAATAGAACTAAGTTGTACTAGACCTATATTAATATACATATTATATATTTGGTTCTCTGTCATGCAACTTTTTTTGGCAGTTTATCACTACGCGTTTCCATCTTCAGGTTATGTAAATAAAGTTCACTTACATGTGAGCACGTTAAATATAAAGTAGGAACACATAAACATATAACGACACAAGATATTGCACTGCACAATCAAAATAAAATTTTACAAAAACCCTTATGGAGATGTGAACACAAAACAATTTTTTATAAGTAGTTGGTATTGGTCCATGTTGTCAGTGAGGCAATCACTCAACTGAAAAATTGCATCCGTTAGAGAGCCGGACCGAGAGTCCCCAGGTCAAAAATTACCTGAAAATTCTTTACCTGTTTCGGTAAGCGAAGACCCAGGGTCGCTGGACTAATGACGGGTCTACCGGGGACTCTCTGTCCGTTCTCGTTCTGGTAGGATTAAGATGGGGTTTGAAGAAGGTAGACAAGGAACAGCAATAAAAGCTCGCCCGGTGCTCGGATATAAAATTAACTACCGAAGGACACTTTTGCTACGAGTATTAAACAATGTTTTTTATCATACTGCAAACGTCTTGTATGTTATAAAATACAAAGTAGGTAAGTTGCAATATTTTGATAGTTCAGATCAAATAAACAAGTAAAACCTTATCGTTTATAGTGTTTATATTTCCTGTCTTTCATCCATTTACTAAATTTAGCCAACATTTTACTGCATTAGTTTTTTTAATAATACTGTAATTTACCGTAAACATTTGTAAAGGTTAGGTTAGGTCAGATCAGTTGTAAACAAATAATATAAAAATGGAATTAAATCCACGGATTATATAGGTATAAATAAAACAAGCATTGATATCAATAAGTATTTCACATAACCGAATAGGATATAATTGCATCAAACCAGCTGTAAAATATAGCTTTGGGACAAAATAATTAAAACAACTCACGGTTATACAGATACATTCGAGGAAGATATTTAAATATTATCATCTTCAATGTTGTCTTTATATACAGTACTAGCTGACCCGTACGACGTTGCCCGTGGTGGTTGGTATTTTCAGTCTTTTTAACGTAATTGTATTCTTTTTAAGTGTTCAGTCAGTGAGTGGTATTTGGCTTTTATATATGTAGATCTTAAATAATAAAAGCACTATTGTCATAATAATAAAAGATCTGAAATTATGATTTTAGTAATTTTGATCCCCCCAAACCCCTCCTAAAATTTCGAAATTTTTCATACCCTTTCTTAGTGAGCACCTATGGCCCTAGAGGAAGCTACATACCAAATTTCATTCCAATCTGTTTGGTAATTTTGGAGAAATCGTGATTTAGCAATTTTTACACCCCAAACCCCCCTAAAATTTCCAATTTTTTAAATCCCTTTTTTAGTGAACACCTATGGCCCTAGAGGAAGCTACATACCAAATTTCATTCTAATCCGTTTGGTAGTTTTGAATAAAAAGTTTTTTTAATAACTTTGATCCCCCAAAGCCCCCCTAAAATTTCGAATTTTTTCAAACCCTTTCTTAGTGAGCACCTATAGCCCTAGAGGAAGCTACATACCAAATTTCATTTCAATCCATTTGGTAGTTTTTGAGAAATCGTTATGAGTGAGTCAGTGAGTGAGTTAGTGAGTGAGTCAGTGAGTGAGTGAGTGGTATTTCACTTTTATATACATAGATAAGGACAAGGGATTACTGGTTTCCTAAAATAATTGGTGGTCATATAGTTATTTTCGATTACTCACCAGCGAAGATTTCATAATATTTATTGGTTATTAAAAGACATGAAGAAGAACATTGTATTTTCTGGTTATAAATGCATTATAAGCGTTTCTAATGCAACTGAGAACGCAAAATAAATATCTTCTAAAGAGGTAAAGCCCAGGGTGGAGTATTTTAGTGACCTGGTCATTCATCCTCTCTTAGCAGGAGAGGACCCCGGGTCCCCGCGCTAATGAGGGGTCGACCGGGGGTCCTGGGTCCAGCTTCCATTTACATTTGACGTGAAGTTTATTTACAAAACCTGAAGATGGGAGCCTGTTCACGAAACGCATAGTGATAAACTAAGAAAAAAGTTGCACGACAGATAACCAGGTGTATATATATATATATTATATAGGTATACTACAACTTAGTTTTATACTATTGCAACTGGAGAAAAACAATAAGTAACCAATAGTTCAGTGCAACATTGATCTTGTAAAAGTCCCACATAATCCTATTCAAGTTTTATTCTTCTACACCGAAACAATAATAATAAAATAATATTTACAATGTTTACCTGACACTTGGTAGAACAGTAGTAGGCCTTTTGGCAAGTTGTGCAAGGAATATTCGCCTGGTTGTTGCACGGAGGGTAATAACACGTAGGTAGGTTAGGTGATCTCGTAGCCTAAAAAAATACCACAAAATGGTAAAAATAACAACGATAATCTAAACTTAAAACTAGTTACACAGATTAAATTACAAATCATTTATATAAAGGATGTAACTGGCGATGTTACATACTTTATATAAATTGACTGAAAAGTAGCAGGCTAATTTCTTGTTAGTTGCATTGTGTATTTAAAACGGACAGTAAAAAAATTACTGTGTAAAAATTATTATGCACTGAGGTAAGTTTATTTTTTAACCATAATTATAGGACTGTGCTCAATTTTCACTGCATTACCTAGCAGGGTAAATATTCATGGTTTGTACTCAATTCAATTTCAAATTTACAGACGTGATTGTAAATTATAGCAACGAGTGGAAGGATCCTAAATTTGCTTACTAAATACATACAAAATATATTTTTTCACAACAACCCATCGTCATCATATTCTAAAACTTTGTATACATGCAGTCAAGTAGAGTCTAAAAAAGCATACAGTGTTCATAAAGTCCCTTTCAACCCCTTTATTAACAAAACTTTGTTTATATCTTGTGTCGCATAACAGGACAAATCTGACCTTTATGAATTTGGGAGGTTCGAGGGGGGGGGTTCAAAATTTCAAATATAAATGTAGGTCATGTAATACACCATAGAAAAGTGCATTAAAAGAGAAACAGAATGGCGCAAACGAGAGCTTAATATCTTGTTTCGTTTCAAAGTAATAGGCGATCAAAGATCTGGAAAATGATATCGATATCATAGCATCAAAGCAGGTTATCAATTTGTTAATATTAGGAATAAATAGGTTGTATATTATTTTCCAGAACTTTGATTGAACTGTGAAACAAAGCAAGATATTTATCTCTAGTTTGCGCCATTGTGTTTCTCTTTTAATAAGCTTTTCAATGGTGGTGTATTACACGACCAACCTTTATATTTGAAATTTTTAACCCCGCTCGCCGGGGTAAGCCACCCAAAATCATAGAGGTATACAAGTTTTGTTAACTTATTTTCAGTAACAAAAATAATGAGGGGGGATTAAACGGACTTTATGAACACTATGTATATTTTCCCCAGAAAAAACAAAGGGGGAAAGCTAGCGGCTACAAACTGACGTAATACGACAACTGAATGTTGAAACAATGTGCCAGAGGTTTAAGCTATTTGTGTAGTACAGTTCCAAAACCTGCCTCATCCAAAAGAGTCAAATCTGTTTCGCTACGATTTCTTTTCAAACCCTTTCACCGATGAATGAATAAAAATTTTTCTTTTTTTTTCCGCTTACACACTTCCTCAGCAAGGGATATTTAATTAAATTACAAGTGAAAAACCATAGACCAAGACCAGGAGTTGAACCCGGGACCTTCACGTTTCCGTCGAGATGCTCTGCCATCAGAGCTACCCTGATATCTACCAATGGCAGAGCGTTACGACGGAAACGTGAAGCGGGAAAAAAAATAATATCACCACTGTAAGCTGCGAAATAAGAATTGAGATTGTTTTCAATGTCGTATACACGAGGTATTCAATCTGTTAATTCAATAATTGCAGTAAAAACCCTACAAGTGAGATAACATCGACCAATATCAGTAGATATCAGGGTAGCTCTGATGGCAGAGCATCACGACGGAAACGTGAAGGTCCCGGGTTCAACTCCCGGTCTTGGTCTATGTTTTTTCACTTGTAATTTAATTGAATAAAAATCATGTTTAATCGCCAAAATGAAGTGTAATAATACCTAAATTCATAAATACTATAATAGATTTTAAACAAGATATTTTAATAAATAACTAATGAGCTTGACTTGTGAGAAAGTAACTTAGATAAAATAAAACCTGAACACAAAATCTCACAATAAATACGTTTACTAACCTCAAACGCGTTTCAACGACAATGTCGCCATCCTCAGTGATGCACGGGCTACAGTAACCAAACTATAGCTATTGAAACGCGTTTGAGGTTAGTAAACGTATTTATTGCGAGATTTTGTGTTCAGGTTTTATTTTATCTAAGATATTTTAATATGGATAAGGCAGGTTTGGAATTGCAATTGCTTAAGGCAGTTTATGGAATAGACCATGTTGGATAAGGCACACTTTGCAACAAATTAGGTTGGATAAAGCAGCTTGTGGAACAAAAAACGCTAAATATTTATTTTTATTTTTGTCCATTCTTCTGAATTTCTTTTTCTTTTGGGACCTCTTTCTTGAGGGATGATAAAACTGGCATTATTTATGTTCTTAGCCTATTAAATAACTAAAACTCAAAGGAACAAACTCAAACCATAAAGCTGGCGCAAGGTTACTATCATTTCCCTGTTAATGTTTTTGATTTGTCCAAAACTTGAATTCGTGAGTTTTTTTTTTTTATTTCAAGAACAGTGTAGGAAACGTAAAAGCTGAAAATCCTCTAACGGAACACATGATTATTAATATATAACATTGGTTAAAAATCCAACAGACACAAGTTCTTGGTTGGGATGAAAATAAATAGGCATGTTTTGGAACACACTTGCTCAAAACTATAATCAATGCCGATGGGAGAAGGGAGCTTTTTGGAATGGAAAAAATAAGACAAGTTTTGGAAAAATCTCTAAACTTTGACACTAATTTTAGGTAGTAAAAGATTTTTTTTGGAACCGACTTATTATAGAAACAGCTGTTAACTGAATACACTTGACAAATGGCCGAAGATAACTCAATTTCTGATTTTTCAAGTGGAACTATAGGACTCATTTATATACCAACCAAAATGTAGATACATAATAATTACAAGAATTCCCACACAGGCAATCAAAGTTACCTGTACGTGAGCCAAGTTACAAAACCTTAGAACTAAAACAAAGAGAGAGAAATACAATCAATAAATTGTAATTTTGCAAGAAAAAACTTTCATAAAACGTGAACATAATATTTCTAACAAAATAAAATTTAAGTATTCTAGGTAAGACTCAGCAGGAGTGAAATAATATTTCTGAGTTCACCCCACCAGTTCTCCAATTGGCAGAGCGATACTACACTACTAGCATTGAGTATGTGTGCTTTTCATTCTTCCGCTAGCAAATATCGGACAGCTTCATAGAGACGGAAACTAGAGGGTTACAGGCATAACCCTGACTGTAAACGTTCTGAAATGCGTGACAATGTATGTATGTGATATTAAACACAACTTTCTCACACATTCAAAATTAAGGGATATATTATTTTTCTAATATTCCTCCGCGAGCAACAATTTGATGTGATAACCACCAGAGTGCAGGCTTAACACTCGAGTAGGAACACAAATTAAGCGCGTATTGTATAGTTGCCTCAAAACGTAGAGAGACACCCCTCAGGTAGAACGGACTGTTATAATCACCTATCGACAAACAATTCCTTTGTTAGAAGCGGGTACCCGGGACTGCCGACATCCGCCTGCTATTCCAAAAAATTCTGTGTCACTCTATAATTTGCAATCAATTGATACATTAGGCCGACATTATCGAACGACAGCTCATTTTTTTCTTCTTATTTAGATTTTTTGAATCGCAGTTCTACGACGTACCGTTACCGAAATAACAGTTGTCGTTTAACTTTCACCATCACATCACGGGCGCTGTTATGTCAGTAACGGTACTCGTAGAACTGTGATTCAAATTGTTTTTTATTCGTCTAAAAATGACGATAAAAATGAGCCGCCATGCGATAATGTAGGCCTAATGTATCAATTGTTTGCAAATTATAGTGTGACACAGAATTTCTTGGAATAGCAGGCGGATGCCAGCAGTCCCGGGTTTCCGCTTCTAACAAAGGCATTGTTTGTCAACAGGTGATTAGGAAGCTCCGTTCTACCTGAGGGGGTGTCTCTCTACGTTTTGAGGAAACTATACATGCTTCCACGATAAAGCAGATTTTTTCATCATAAATTATCCAAATTGATTGAAATTACTTTTATTTGAAAGGTAATTAACTTAGAAAAACGAACATTTTTGATATTTACATTATTGAAGACGAACAAAATCGCAAACTCTGATTTTAAGTTGTTAGTACAAATTTAGTTGAAAACATATTTCAAAAAAACTAAATGATATCCACATTCGGACTGTCCTAACTTTTAAATATTTTTCACTCCTGCCGAGCCTTAAGACCTCTTGATTAAGAGATGGATGTATTTATTTATGAGTAATGTTCTGGAAAGATACAACAGCTGGTGACGAGAATAATAAGAAAATACTCAACATAGGATTGTGTATAATAATTGTAAAATGTGAATTTAGTAAAAGTGATTTATATCAAATTCTGTAACGGATAAAAGAAAAGAATTTCAAAAATTAGTTTTTTTAAGTAAACAAAATAATTGACAATGCATTTTTTAATATACTTGTTGTGAGTCATAGGTACAGATATCGAGTGAATCCTGGCACTTGGCCTCGCCCCCTGACACGAAGGGCCGTGGGTGTGGGGAAAGAGCGTAAGTGCAGAAAAAAAAAACATTTTCCCACACCGCTTTCTAATGTGACTCATCCTTCAAACTATTGGATGTTTATCTCACCCTTAACAAGTTCACTGCTACGCAAATTTCGTATTTCCTATGCTAGGAGCTCACTTTTATTTTTATATTCACAGCCTAAATGAGTCGAAATTACTTTATTCTTTATTTTGGAACCTTTCTACGTAATAATCAGTAATATTTTGAAGCGGTCGCACATGTGCGTCCACAGCACACAGGCTCAAAATTTGTGTGCGAAGCACGCAATGCATTGTGTATTGAGAATACTTTCAATACGGGGGTTGGCGTGCAATGCACCGTGCGCCGGCCCGCTTCTCATAGTGTTCAGTGTCAAGCCTTAGGGGTGAACGTGTTAAACAGAGATGTATCGAGTACTGATGTTTTTAGTCAGGTTAGTAGCGGTTTGCTCAAGTGCCAGCATCCGCGCCGGTATCTGTACATCAGAGCCTAAATAACTTATTCAATGAAAATAATTTAGATAGATATCTGATTAGAAATTTTGAACATTGAGAATTCCGTACCTCGGTTAATCTTGCACAGTTTGCTCGTTTGTCGGCCATTTTTAAAATCATAAAGGATACAATGTTATTTAAATAAAAGTTGAAAATAATAATAAAAGTAACTTACTGCAGCAGTTCTAGGTTGACTACTATTAGCCTGTGGATAGCTCGCTTGAAGATTGTAATTAGACGAGTACATTGGATGGTTGTTCTGCAGTACTGGTGCCATCGGGTACACCTGTTGACTTGTGCTGCTTTGCAAAGCATTTGTATAATTCGGATTTGCGCTATACACTTGCCTCGCATTATTGGCTGCTTGATGCTGCGTGGCTATCAGTGCAGACATGTGGGACTGCAGTTGCCTTTTTAAGTTCAACTGCTGCTGCATTTGCATATTTTGCTGAGTTCGCTCAAGCACCGAGTTAGGATTGAGATTAGGTTGTACGTTATGGATTATTAAAAATGCGTTATCGGGATTTGACGGCTGTTGATTTGGAACAAACTGTTTGTTTGAAGAATTTTGAACGTTCATTGGATGCACGTAATGATGATGATTGATTAAATGTCTGTTTTGGGGCAAGATTTGAATGGTTTCTTGATTTGCATGAAGAGGTGGATTCGGTAATCGCATATTCATGAATAAATTTTGGGCACTTTCTTGATTTGTATGAAGAGGAGGATTCGTTAATCGCCTATTTGTGACTACATTTTGGGCAGTTTCTTGATTTTTACAAGATTGATTCGTTAAAAGCCTATTTTGGACAGTTTCTTGGTTAGCATGAAGAGGTTGATTCACTGAACGTACAGTAGTTTGGAGCGTATTTTGACTTACATGATGAGGGTTTGGTAAAAGCCTGGCTTGGACAGTTTCTTGGTTATTGTGAAGAGGTAATTGCTTATTTGTAACCACATTTTGGGCATTTTCTTGATTTGCACGATAAGGTTGGGTCGTTGAAGGCCTATTTTGGACAGTTTCTTGGTTGGCATGAACAGGTTGACTCACTGAACGTATAGTTTGAAGCATATTATGATTTACATTATGAGGTTGGTTTGTTAGAGTTCGATTTTGGACAATTTCTTGATTAGCATGAAGAGCTTGATTCAATAAAAGCCTATTTTGGAGCATAATTTGGTCTGTATTTTGACTTGAATGATAAGGTTGACTAGTTAAAGGCCTATTCTGGGACAGGTTTGGGACAGTTTCTTGATTTGAATGGTAAGACTGATTTAAAATTGTATTTTTCGGTAAGATTTGTACAAATGGTCTGGCTCCAATATTCCGGTTTGGAACAGATTGTATTGGTGTCGGATGAGGTATTTGTGAATTTAAACTTGTAGAACTATTTTGATTACTGTTGATATGGTTTTGCTGGTGTGTAGGCCTATTTACGCATGCTCTAGATTGAAGAATTTTACCAGTAGATACATTTTCCACAACGCTTCTTCCTCTTAATAAAGCTGGTGGATTGAAACCTGAAGGAACAGGCGTATAAGTAGGTTCACTGCTCCTTCTAGGAGCAATTTGTTTGTAGTACATGTTAGTAGATGTGCGATCGCGTTCAGAATTGATTTGATCACTGTTTGAAGCAATGAAAGTGCTTGGAAGCATTTGGCTATGCTGTGGAGGTGACATTACAGAACTATTCGTATAATTATCTGGCTTACTTTGTGACGACAATGAAGTGGCTAACTGAGGTACAGTAGACATTGCACGCCTTCGGTTGAGGTTAGGAACTTGAAGAGTACTATAGTCAATCATATCATTTTCTCCAAAAAAGTTATTTTCCGTTAAACCGTTATTACCAACAGATTCGTTTGCTATAAAACTGTTGTCCGTTCCAAAATTAACTTGTTCGTGACTAGACGGGTTTGAGAAAACATCATCATCACTTTCTTTTATTTCAGGACTAGACACTTTGTCTTGTTGATGGCTTTCAATGTTTGAACTCTGCTGGTGGTGCATATTGGTTGGACGTTTTGTAGTTTGATTTTGATCAGTGGCTCTTTCTCCAAGTAAAACCTCTTGTTCAGAAAATTTCTTTTCATATACAGTTTTCAGATTCTCTCTCACTTGGTTGTACCTGGTTTTAAATTGCTCTTCGTCTGAATTTAATACAGTGTATAACATTTTATTCTTTATTCCAATAGTGTCCATTATATCAGAGATAATAAACCTTCCAGTAAGTACATATACCGTATGATTTGTATCGATTTTAAGTAAATTTTCGATCAATTTTATGTAAAAAATAAATATGCAATCGATTAAAATTTGATCTTTAGTTTTATCAAAAATGTTCATGCTAATATTTTGGAACAGTTGAAAAAATTCTTGTCCTCTCATCCTAATATTTTCTTGGAACGCTTTTTCGATCCGTTCAGTTTCGCTTTTTATTAAAGAATCTGATTTTAATTTTTTACATCTAATAATTTGCGGCTCCATCGCCTCTTTGTATGTAATCACCAAGTGAAGTATTTCAGCCAATTTGTAAATAGTTGGCGTTAAACCATCAAACACAGCTTTATAGGCATCTGCACAGTGTATTTTATTTCTAGTCCAATCTGCATCTGTTACATTTAAGAACTGTTCTTCAATGAATTTAGAGAACAGTTCATTTTTTCTTGCTCCGGCAGTTCGTTCGGTTGGATTTAATGGTGCGTTAACTGCTGGAGAATGTGCAGCGCCGCCTTGTTCTAGAGTTTGTTCTGCATTATTATTTGGTCGAGTTGTTTCAGAAGGACAGTTATTTTCGTCTTCACTCTTAAAAGATTTATCAGAAGTATTGCTAGCCACACTTGCGCAAGTTCTTACATGCGGATTCAGTTCTTGAAGTGACGAGTGATTTGTTCTCATAGCAGTAACATCATTGGTTGGTAATGTTTCTCTACTAGCATCACATATGTCTTGATCCGATGATTCTTCCTTTATGGATTCTGTTTCAAGCGCTGATTCTATTTCAGGTACCGATTCCATTGCCAATACTGCGTCCGTTTCAGGCGCTGATTCTGTTCCAAGCATTGGTTCCGTTTCAGGTGTCGATTCTGTTTGAAGCGGTGGTTCTGTTTGAGGTACCGATTCTGA